>PVIA01004544.1:0-135787 GCA_004024845.1 Tonatia bakeri
GGAAACTCACTCTTTACATCATTTAAACACTTGTGACATGATTTATGTCTTCACCATTGTGTATTCCCAAGGTCTAATACAAGGGACCCAAAAAATGTTTAATTTTTTTCATACGTTGAGAGGAAGGAGAAGAAAATTACTTTGAAGGTGGTTACCTAAGTCAATACACACCAACATGGTCGAAGATAGGAACTAGCTATAAGATATTGGGAAGACCTGATTAATATGCATAAACGAGGTAAAAATAGGGACATTACGTTATCCTTCCAATGCCAGCATCGTGTGTTTTGGCAAACAGGCCCTTCTGCTGATCTTTACACTATAATAAAACATGCAGATATTTTCAGTGGCCAAGTGGAAAAGTGCTTTTTTTCCACAGACATATACTTTCTGCGGACAGAACAGCATTTGTTATTTTGGTAGGTTCCCACACTTTGATTTTCAGCATCCCACAGGATTGTAAAATACATTCAACATTTTTATATTGGAGTGAACGTATTTTTGGCTCTAAAAGTATTCATTTTGGTTCAATTCATAGCTGTATGGAAAGGCGTATGAACTTGAACTTCCTTTAAAGAATAGAGCCATGGATTACTTGGATACTGATATGTAATCTAGTTTTGGGAAAAAATGTAATTTATTGCTAACTCTGATTTTAACTTTTTAAAAATCTCTGCGTTATATCGATTTAGGAGAGGACTGAGTACATGCGAAAAACTGGCCTGGAACTTGATGTTCTCCTGAGAGAAATAAAGTGTAATTTAAATATTAAAGTCATTAACCCCAATATTTCTAAAAGATAAAATAGACATAATACAAGGTCCTTGGATTTGATTTTTCTAAGCTCCAAACATATTTGCAAATTTTGAATGAAACCATAACTCCTTTAAAAATACAAGTAATTCACATCCAATTAATCACACATTTCCCTCCAGATTGCTTTCAGACAGGGCACATTCCTAGTACATTAATTTAAGCCTTCATTGATTCTATAAGTAGAATGAGCACATAAAGTGTGGCTTTGTGAAGCAACAGCTAGGCCAGTGTGATGCTAGTCCATTGCAATGAAACTACGATTTTGTATTAATAGAGATATTATAGTTCTTATTTCTAGTCATATGGTAGTAACATTATTTTTAAAAATATATTTTACATATCCAATTGAACCTAGGGAAGATTTTAAAAATAATTTTATTTAGATCTACCCAATATTTTCCTCTTATATTTTAACGTTTCTTTTTTTTTTCTCAAGGTGCTGCCTGTATTTGCAAACAGAGAGATGGATGAACTTGACCAATTTTAGAGAACTCCATCACCAACTGAGGTCATCCTTCTATTTCTCAAAAAGAGCTCCTAAACATTGGAACAAATTTTGGGCCAAGTGAACAACCCAAAGATTTCACTGTAGTCAAGGCTAAATAGTACAGACGAATAAGATATGGGGCTAAGCTTCCATTATGCAAAGCACAAAGAAATTCTCAGCTTGAGGCTGGTACAACCTTCCGTGACAGCGCGTCAATTATCCGGTGAATTTGATCAACACAGACAGTGCCAGGGGATATTTCAGGCTCTGAAGATGAAAGGAAGAAGGAACTCAGCTATTCTGCTTCGCACTTCCCACCAGTCTTGTCTTACTCTTTGTTTTTCCTACAGAAGATACACGCTTAATGGCGAACCTTAAATCACCAACAGCACTGGCAACACCTACTGGAACGGCTTTGTGTTTATGAACAAAACTGGAGAAACAACAAAAAATGGCTGCTCATCACAAAGGAGTAAAACACACATTTCTCCCGAGGAATGATGTGCATGTGGTTCTCACTGCCCACGGTGAGGCTGTGAGCAGCGCCTCCCTCACCCCACTTCCTGATTCACATTATTTTTTAGCCACAAAATGTGTTGTACATACATTTGCTTACAGATGGATCAAAGTCCTCTTGGAAAAAGTAATGAAGCTGTGTTTCCCTAAAACATACACCTTACAAGCTAAATATACCTTCTTAAAGAAAATAGACCTTTTCTAAAGAAAAGAAAAAGATGTCTGTGGCTTAGGCACTGGATTGAAAAGAAATAGAACAAACATACATATCTAAAACTAAGGTTTGAGGAAAAAATCCAGGAATCCTTAAGCAGAGAGTTTGATTCCTGTGTCTTAGGTTTAATGAAAGTGTAATTTCAGGGGCTGGATTTGTGGTTGACTTCCAACCACCCTAACCTTAGTCCAGTTTGACCTGGGGTTTCTGTGTTCACCCCCTGGAAGACCTGAGAGGGTTGGAAGAGTACTTTGTAATGATGGCTTCTCTCAGAGTTAGTGTTGTGAAATCTTTGAGGGATCTTCTGTCTGTGGGGGGGAGGGAATAGGACCTAGTACCTCAAATTTATAAGATACTGAAAAGTTGACTCATGGTCAAGATTGAGGGCTTAGCCCTGGCTGGTGTGACTCAGCTGGTTGGAGCATCATCCTATAACCAAAAGGCTGCAGGTTTGATTCCCAGTCAGGGCACATGCCTAGGTTGCAGGTTCCATCTCCCGTCAGGGCACTCACAGAAGGCAACTGATCAATGTTTCTTTCTCGCATCATTTTTTCCCCTCTCTCCCTTCCTCTCTCTCTAAAGTGATGGAAAAATGTCCTTGGATGAGGATTAAAAAAAAAAAAAAGAGCTCTAGTGCCTAGTTTGCAAACTCAAATACTGTACCTGCTAGGGCCTGAAGTTCTTTTTTCTTAAAAGAAGTCAAAAATCTCTATTTTTACATATAAGAAATCACCTTACATTAAAGCATTGATCTGTTTTGCTTTAATATGCAGATCTGGGAGCTTGGTTTGGCTTGTGGTCAGCAGTTTGCTAACCATTGTCTGAGGTTCAGATGAAAAAAAAAATATGTATGTGATATTCTCGGAAGGCAAACGATGCTCATGGCTACAAACATGTGCCAAGGACTCCGTAAGCACTGAACTTACCTCAGACTATCCTCACAGTAGCCCTAGTGGTTACCTCGTATGGTCTGCCTGTTTCACAAGTGCGGGCACGAAGCGGCACAGGTTGACACTTGCCCAAGTTTAGAGCTGGCGAAGAGTCCGTGTGCTTGGCCAGACTATGTGCACAATATCCGACTTAGAATCCAAAGCTACAGGTGGTCATTTTTTAACTGTCTTCTACTCATTTTCCTTAGTAAATGTTTAAGGCTGATGCCTTTAATAATAATAACATTAATAATAATAATAGTGATTGTTATTGAATTAAGCTAATGTTTCCTGGAGTTGAGAAGAGCAGTAGGCCCAGACCGAGTGTAGACCCCAAACTCCGAGATGGAAACATTGGCTCACAGTTCAGCACTGCTTGCCCTCAGCTGTGTGAGTTGGGCAAACCTTTTAAGCTCTCATCACACCTCATTGCTTATTTTTCTGGCGAGTGAGTGAGGCAGGTTTTCTATTCCAATTTTGTGGGTGAGAAACTGAAGCTCCAAACAACTCACGTGAGTGCCGGGTTCTGCAGGTCCTCAGTGAGGGGGAGCCAGTGTGACCTCCGCACAACCTGAAACAAACCCCTGGCCTCTGAACGTCAGTGACCAGCCGCATCCTACACACTGAACATCAGGGGACCAAAGAAAATGCCCACGGTAACAGCCTGCAAAGTCGTGGGCACCTATGTCGGCTCTCTCCATGATCACTCTTACCCACTAATTATATTCCTTTTCTTACCTGTAAGAAAACGGCGACCTATGCGAGAAAGGTGGCTCGCTGTGATTACAACTTTCTTGGCACTCAAGCAAGTGCTGCTCCATCGCTCCACTGCTGAGCCGGTCAGCCTGTGTGGTGCGCTGCTAGAGCGGACTATCCAAATGGCAGACACAGACAAACTCGAACCACACAAAAAGTACTCCTAACCTCTCTGCACCTGAGCATTCAGGAAAGCCAAGTGTCATGGTGAAAGACTGGCAAGTAAACGTGCAAATCACACATTCTCTTGGAGACCCATTGGACTCCTGCCCTTTTCCCCAAAATGGAGTTGCTCTCTTTTCCCCTTTGTACTCTGACATTGAGCCTGTTAGGAACACGAACTAGAAGGATCAGAGCTCTCTAAACTAGCTCAAATTGAGATCATCGTGATAAACTGAGCAAGAGGCACTGAGAACTGAGTGAACAGAAGGATCTTACTTCAAAGACCAGCGTCTCATTAGTGGGTCCTGGTGCGAACAGACGTTCGGGGCGGTTAAAGGCACGCTGGTACTCAAACACAGTCCCCGCGAAGAGGAACTCCCCAGGCCAGTCGATGCTCCAGCCCCCTGTCAGGTAGTACTTTTGATGGAGGCTTCGGACTGCGAGGTAGCTGGAGGATAACTGCAGTTCCTGGACTTCAATGCTCCAGGCCCCCGCCGGAACGGTGACTACTGGGTAGTATTCTGGAAATGAGAGGACATTTCTGTTTTCCACCCAAGGTGACTAGAAGTGCTCAGAGACCTGTAGTGGTCGTTTTTATAAGAGTGAGGTTTTTGAATCATTAACTGACATTCCCTTCTACTCTTATGAAGTGAAAATGATCAATTATTTCCTTTCCCAAGGGTAGGAACACCAGACAGAGAAATCTACGTCACTTTCCCAGGCAGTTGTGTGGGGACAGAGGCTACACGTCAAGGCCAGGCAACTCAAGAATGCTTTTCTTTCTCATCTATCTACAAGAAAATCATAGCCATGTATTCTCACAGTGATACTCGAAAACCAGGGCTCGAAGTTTAATCTTATTCAAGATGTTTAGATGATTGCTTCAAATATCCATCTAACACTGCAAGGGTGTATTATCCAAGTTCCATAATAAGTTCTTCGTTTAACAAACAAATACGGGGCATGTGCCAGCCTGGATAGCATATTAAAACTGTCTAGTAGGAGGGCATGTGTGCAACACATCTGCGAGATGTGTGTATTGATAGAACTCTTGATCTTAAAAAACCCGCCTCTCCTCCCTTGCTCTTGCGGAAGTGCTGAAAGCCGTCCTTTTCCGAGAGCCAGGTGAGCCAGGTGAGCCAGGCAAAGGCTAGACTAACGTTAGCATCACCTGAACGTGTTCAGTAGCAAAAGAGTGTCCCGCCAGCAGTAGCAGTGAAACAGCAGCATCTCTTACCGTTTGCTTTATGCTGGTTGAGGTACAGGCCTTTATAAAACTTGCAAGTTGAATTATCACCTTTGCAAACACCACAGGCATCAGAAACTGCTTTAGAGCCAAGTTCATGATCGCATCCCACTGGCTGTGACAAAGGCCAAAAAAGCGAGAAAAATCAAAAGTCAGAGAAGTCAGTGGCTAAGGATATGAGAGGTCCATGGTTTTCTGTACTTAAGAACATTAGGAAGGAGGCTCAGCTTTATGGTTAAAAGCACAGTGTCAACTTCGGCTGACTCAGGGTTCAAATCCTTCCTCTGCCATTATTAGGTGCATGTCTAGGCAGTTACATAACTTATCTAGGCTTAGACTCTTCATCTGTAAAACTGGAATAAAAAGTCTCTCTTGCTAACAATGGCAGATGAGCAAATTAAAAAAGAAAGTGGGTACCCACATAGAAAAGAAAACTAACAGAAATAAAGAGTAGTACTCTTTCATACACATTTGTGAGGCTCTAATCATATAGTGAATGTACTTAGTGAATACACAATAAAAGTTCTCTGCTATTGTATACATTCTTACGTAATTTTTACAACTACTATGCAAAGTAGGCTATGTCAGGATCTCCATTCTATTACACAAAGATGGAGCAAAAAGGAAACTAAAAAATCAGACCGGGGCCACACAGCAAGTAAGTGGGCAACCTGGAGATAGTGCTCACATCCAGTTTGAAGATGTTGCCCTTTAACCCCACGCTACCTGCTTCCTGCAGACAGCATTTCCTGCCACACTTCTCACACTTGCATTCGATACGAGGAAACACCAAACAAGCTCAGACAGCCCAAAGCAGAAAGGTTCTCTTACTTCACAAATCCCATCGATACAAACATCATTTTTGTTTGGGGAGCAAGGAGTTCCATCTTTCACCTTGCTGGACATTGCAAAAAAAAATTCAAAGTTCTCAGCCTTGCAGTACAGTCGACATCGGTCTTCTTCTAGAAGCAAAGAGAGCAAGATAGGGCATAGTCAAGAGGAATCACGGGAAAATGACCTGACCTCCAGGAGGATGAATTAAATTTACTTAGAATGCCAGCAAGATCCAAATGGAAAGTGTTATTTACAGTTTTGTGTATGTGGCGTGTTTGTGCACGTGTGCTTAGGTATGTGGCTTTTAAAAATAGGAATGCCATTTAGTAATCCGTATGAAGCTGCTTCAACATTAATATATAAGAATTTAATTTTTCTAATCCTTAATAACAGCCGCGATGCACACATGGGTTGTATAGTTACTCTCCTTGGACAGTAAATATCTGAAACTTCACGGGCACTACAGTCTGCCATTGTCAACATGTAAGTGAAGGAGTGTTTAAAGTTCCAATAAAACTATATGTTTATATTTACCTTTTAAATTTTATTTTTAAATTATAGTTGACATTCAAGATTGTTTTATAACAGTTCCAGGTGTTCTGAATAGTGATTAGACAATTACATAATTTACAAAGTAATCCCACGATTTTTCAGGTATGCACCTGGCCTCATAAACAGTTGTCACTGCATTCCCTCTGCTGAACTCTCCACTCCCATGACCACTTTGTAACTGCCAATGTGTGCTTCTTATTTCCTCCCCGCTTTCACCCAGCTCCCAACCCCCTTCCCCTCTAGCAATCAGTTTGTTCTCTGTATCTGTGAGTGTTTCTGTGTTGTTTCTTCATTGTTTTTTTCTTTAGATTCCACATATAAGTGATATCATATGGTATTTGTCCTTCTCCAATAAATTTTGTTTTTTTTCTTTTAACGCAGGGCAAATTTGGCCCACAGGCCATAGTTTGCTGACCAATGATTTAGGACATGGATTACTATAGATATTTATTCAATTGGTTAAGAGGGAAAAATTAGGCATCTTAGAAAAAAGGCATATATTCAATAATGTTCATAAAACATACAGAGAAGAATCATATCATGAAAAGGAAGAAGCAAATAAACTGAACCTAAAAGCTAAATAAATTAACTTTTATTGATCATTAAGTTTCTGGTAACACAGGCAAAAAGAAAACAGTCTTATGCTTATAGAGCTCTTGTTATCAGAAAAAAGTTATTATGCTAGATTCTTAAATATGATGAGTTCTCCTAGGCCAGCAACTCCAGATGGCAGTTCCCATGAGACCTGAAGTGGGCAACATCGTGATATGCCCAGCCACAGTCTTATGACAAATGTGCGAACGGTTTGCAAACAGTTGTGCTTCATAAAACCTCTCAATAAAGGACAGTGCCAACAGTGAGAAAAAGTTCAATGATTGTGTCCCAAATATGCAGGTGTGTAGGTGAACTCATTTTTTTCTCCCACCTGGGAATTTTTTTAAATAGCAGATTTAACACCTGCTAAATTTTGCATATGAGATTAGGGAGCTGGAAGTAACAAGTTCTAGAAAACTCCATTTTTCCAGCACCGGTTCCTGAGCAAGTCATGAATTAGTCCATGGGAAACACAGGAGAAGGAAAAAGCTTACTACTGTAAGACAAAGATGATCTACGGACAACCCCTCCCTTGTTTTTCCCAAACTGCATGAAAGTCACAAGTGCTTCGATCGTGGCCAGTCTTTTCTGATTGTAAGTATCAGGAGGAGGAGAGGGAGGGACAAGGCGGCCTTCACTTTTCTGCCTCCCCACTGGGCTCGGAGATCCCATGGCTGTGGGCTCTGTTTGACCCCATGCAGTCTGCTCTGCACGGGGCAGGGAGTCGGCCACGCAGTCCGTGCTCAGTGAACATCTGCTGAGTGAATGAATGAAATGGCATGCTCCTTGCTTAGTAAAAAGTCCAGTAAAATGGGTGAAAGAACTTTGAAACCAAAAAACATCTTACACATTATAAAATTCATATGTATTCAAGACAGGACCTGTTTAAAGGATGATCATAGTCTATTAACAGATTCCATAAACACTGTATTTGAGTGAAAGATGTGGGAAGGGCCAGGGAATATCCAAGAAGACAAAGCAAGGAGCAGAAGGAAAAATGAAGGGAAGGACAACAGAGTCTCAGAGAAAGAACCATGGATAAGAAATGTGGAATTATGGGAGAGGCAACGAAGAGCAAATAAGTCTTCAAATGTCAGACTTGAAAGCAACTGTAGCTATTCTACTGAATCGTCCACTGGGACCTGCTGGATAGTGTCCTTCCTAGGTAACCACTCGGTTCGTAATCGAACGCCGCTAGTGATGGAGAGCTTACAGCTCATAAAGGGCCACAATTCCTCTCTGGGCAGCTGATATTTGTCTGTTCACTCAGCCCAAGTTATAAAAATTCCTGTAGAACCTAAGTTCTTGTGGGGGGGAAGGTAACAAATAAACGACTGTATAATATAAATTCATGCACTAGTAAGAGTAATGAAGAAGAAAGCAGATTAGGGTTCGAAGACCGATCAAAGGAAGGGTGTTTGGGACAGGCTGGCAACTAGAATCTCTCTGAGGAGGTGATGCGGCTAGACAGGTCCCAGTCCTTGAATAGATTCTATTTGCTGAAGCGATTTCAAAGAAATCTAAATTCCCTTCTAATCAATAAAACTCTTTGAATTTTTGAAGGTAACTAGTGTCTTTTCTACAGGAAATATCTACATAAGTTCCTCATTACTTCCTCCTAAGACAGGGATTTCAGAACTGTCATGTCTGTTGTTATCTGGGTCAGGCACTCGTGACCCAGACACAGACCAGTGCTTCGCGATGGGCTGGGCTGGTGCTGAGCGGAGTTGCTCTCCCATCTTTGATTTGGAGGTGCTCCTTGCTGTAACAATGTCTCTAACTGCACTGGCTGCTCCGAGGTGATGGATAATCTAGGCTCCTTTTGGACTTGCACTAGAACAGCCTGCAGTCTTCTCCCCCGTGGGTTGTCATTAAAGTTAGTCTCTCTCCACTTCACATGCATGCAGTTGGGATTCCCACGTTTCCCTTTCCCAGGGAGCATGAATGAGTTCCCAGAAAGCCAGTGAATGGAAACAACGGAAGGAAACAAAAGGAGTGGGTGGCGGCTTGCACTACACAGGTAACAGGAAGCACGTTCAATTTGTATGGTAGAACTGAAATAAATGTTCTGATGCTTGACCAAAAACAAATGAATGTAAAAGCAAAATACGAGTCATTACTTTAAGCTATAATAAGTACTGAGAACCTAGTATGGGACATTTTTTATTCATGGGGGGCAGGGTGTGTACACTTGGCAAACCCGCCTTCCCGTGCTTGTAACCACCTAGCATGTCAGTTACTGAGAGTGTGGTCTCTATGGGGCATATACAGTTTCATGAGATTTTGGTCTGGATAATTCATACCAATTTCAATTAACATCCCTGGGAGGCTTAATTGCTGAAATGTCAAAGGTAAGTTTAGAAATGTAAGTGCATTCCAAACACATGAATACTTTGGCTTACAGATATGGGAGATGAGGGGTGTCTTGTGAAAAATTAAGTGTGGAAAAATAAACAAAACCTATGAAACTGAATTAAAGTATGGACCAGGACAGATCTGGGAAACAACAGATAAAAATGGAAACTCTGTCACATCGGCAGCCGTTTCTTCTGGGGTGTGTGTTCGCATTGCTGTCCACACAGAGACATGTGACTCTGAGGGGCACAGAGACAAAGTTACCTTCCACTTTTGTGTAGGGCTTCCACTGGTAGAACCACCCACGGAAAGGTTTGCTGTTATATTCTGCACACTGCTGGGCTCGAAAATCCAAGCTGTTTTCATGACAAGGGTTAATATTGCACAACTGATAAATTCGGCTAGAACCGGGACAGAACTTGCCACCGTATTGAGGCCTAAAAAATAAAATTAAAGAACTTTAATGCCAGCAGTCGAAGGGCTCACTACAGTCTCGGAGAGTACTATATGGAGGGATGAGCCAGGTGAGTATTGCCACAGCACATACAGTCCACAACAACAATGCAGGTGTGTAGCATACAACCTATCACATCCCCTCTTGTATCCATGGCAGACATAACCAATCAATCAGAGGCTTTTGGGAGGGCACAGAGCCTGGCGTGTCCTCAAAATCCCTCTCAACATAGCCCTCAGGTAGCCACTACTGCTGCTCATCAATTGGAATTGGCAGGCTAGAGCAAACTTGTTTGGCATCTCTGATCCCATTTCCATATCCGGCAGTTTCCTTAAAGACCGATGAAAGCGCACTCTTGACACTTGTCCTGTCACTTATGTGACAGGACATCTGTGAAGGCACCTCCATGTTCATATTAAGGTAGGTGTGTGCTACTCACACGTACCCCCAGGTTGGCATCAGAGCTCTTCAACTGCGAACCCACATACCTCTCCAGCCTTCCTGGGATTTCTAGACACTCATCACCTTCCTACGGGTCACCCTGCCTCTACTGCTGGGCAGAAATTCAGTACGCCAGGGAGAAGGAGCAGGGAGCCTCATCTGCCATGTTTTCCAACCCGGCTTTGTCAGTCACTGAGCTGATTCTCTGATTGCTGTCTGACTCTTGTATGTTTTACTGTAATTGTTCCAAAGCTGCAAGACTGATCATTCCCTCATTCTCATCTGCACAATCACTTTTTAACTTTGCAGGTGGCTCACTCCTTTCCTGCCAAGCAGGATGGGAAATGGATTTCAAGAGTAGAGAATCCCATTAGAACATAAATAATTAGGATTTAATGGCATGATTAGGATCTTAGTAGGCAGGCTGCAAAAACCAGAAAGCAAAATAAAGACAAAAAGCACAAATCACACTGCAAATCAACCAATAACATCATATCCGGCTTAGTCCAGGCACAAAGCAATGGCTTCTTTTCATCCCCACTTTTTCTGTAGTTTTCTCCAACAGCTAAACCCACTGGTGGATCGCCTCACTCCAAAGCTCGATGCAAACATGTAAAGTGAAAGAAGGCTCCAGGTTAATAAATTTATGTGATTAAAATTCCTTGTCTCTTTAGGAAGCACAAGAATGCTATAAAACAACCCTGGAACTGCTTCAGCATATTTTACCAAACCCTCCAATAACTGCATGCTAAAATGGATTCAACAGAAACGAGAAGTGCCATGCTGCCAGAATGAGATTTTTCTGCTATTTCAAAACATTCTGGAGCAACTGCTTAAACATCCCGCTGTCGCTGTGCTAGACCAAACCCCCGAGGACTTCCTAAATCATTACCTAAAAAGCACTTAGAAAAACTTGCAAGTGCTCTCTGACTGTCTTCCTGTTCCTGGTCATCTTTCCAAGGCGTATGTCAATCTTCCTCAAGGAAAGACTCCCTGAGGTTTTACACGTGACCTTCATTCAGACAATTTAAAAGCATTAAAGTGAAAGAGGACCACACGTGTTACTTTTTCAACTCAGAAACTATAATGTGGAAAAGACCTCAAGACTCATAGAGCCACCTCACACAACTTGCTGCGTAAAGGCCACGTGGCTAGAAGAGAGGCAAACTGAACCTCTGTCTCCGGACTCTCCAGAGTTCTTTGCCTGCTCTGCTCCGCCCGCACCTAACTGAAGGCAGCAATAGGACCCAGACACGGGGGAGGAAGGAAGGAACACACAGTGGTCCCGGGCTGGCCTTTTCCAAGGAGGCAGATCTGGATTTAACTATTCTCTGCCTCTTCCCAGCTTACCTTTAGGCAATTTTATCTGACTTTCTAATTTGTAAAGTGGGGACAATTGTGACAATATTTGTGAATAATTCAGGGCAGAGTCTAGGGCCCAGTTAGCACAAATAAATCGTAGCTATTTGTAAATGCTTTCTATTTTTAATGACCAACAAAAATTGGGATGTTTCCATCAAATCCTCAAATACAGGCACATTCTTCTGGAGCCACGAACATGAGTGTTCAGATAAATTAACAGGAAATTCTGGCATCCCTTGGTATAAGTTCTTGAAGATTAAAAACAAAAATATAAGCAGAAGGCAAATGTCTAGGCACATGATTTCATGTTTATATTAGGCAATTATACAGTATATCCATAACTTGCTTCTGCATAACTTATCAGGCCCTCCCTATAAATGTTACAATATCGGCCGGCCAGCTGAGACTACGGCCACGAGGGGAGCTCTGCTGCGTACACCGCGCCCTCCTGGGCCCTCCTCAGCGTTCTCCATCAGAACATGTGATGGGGCAGACCCAGAAATCAGGTTTTTAAAGTACACAGGGTGGTTCTAATAATCAGCTGCGCCTGGAAATTACTGGTTGGGAAAAGAGACAGAGATTTGAATCAATTATTATTCTGATTCCAGTGGCATATTATTCTTTCTCAAATGGACTCAAATTTTAGGGAAGTTCTAGAATACTTTAATGTCTTTCATTTTCAAGATTGTCACTTTACTGTTTTCTTAAACAGAGTTTATAGGGATTTGACTAGGCTCTCTGAAGTGTAATAATTTAATAGTAAGGGAACCAAGAAAACTATCAGAGGATTAAGACAGTGGGCCCTTGGTCTCACTCGAACATCACCAGCTTGGTGACCTGGGCGAGGATGGCCACTGTGCTTGGCACCCTCTGCTGCCCCATCACCTGCTTGTAAAATAACTGGATTAGACAATAGGTCACAACTCATGTATCTGTTCTAACCTGATTGGGAGCTAATGCCTGGAAAGTGCTTGGAGAAGGCTCCTGAGGGCTCAGTAGAAAATGAAGCTCCATCAATTAAAAATGTCTGTGGCAGACATGGCAAAAATAAGAAGGGCCATGTGTACCTGGGACTGGCTGTTCTAGGACCAGATAAGCTGTAAACTCTCATGAAGCTGGAAAGCTTGATATAAAGCCATGAATCAGCCAGGAATAATTCATTTTTTATGAAACAAAAATATGTTCTGGGAAAGCCATCATCGTGTGAAATAAAAAGCTCACACTGCTTTCGCATGAAAAAATAAAAATGGTTAGACCGAGTGATGTGAACAGAACAAATGTTGAAACTGAAGGAAGAAAGAAATCAGAAAAAAAACAGCTGTGCTACAATGAAGTGAACTAAGGACAGAGAACAACTTACTCGACTGTCTTGGGATAGCCGATCACTCACTCGTTTTATTTGTGACTTCAAGCTTAATCAAAGCAAATAGCACCATGATTAGCCTTCATCTTGTTTAAAATTAAAACTTCACCAAGTGGAACTACTTGACTGATTAATTCTTCTATTAGGCATCTCTAAAGTTACAATATGATATTTCCATGAGCAGTGCCCTGTTCCAGTGAGAGCTTTCAACCCCGCAGACACGGGAGAGGGTTTCACTGAAATCTCAGGGGTGTCATTCATGCACTCTACCAGCGGGGATAGTAAATTAGGCAATCTGTTTCTTTCTTGGGAAAATATCGAGATGGTAAAATGTTGTGGTGTATGAAAACCAGATCCATGAAACGTGCTGCAAAAATGAAACGTAATATAATGAATTTTAACAATTCCATCCAAGACGAGGGCTACATTCAAAGCAGAGGAGGGTGGTTTTAAAAATCTGACATACATTGTACAAGTATCACAAACCTCCATACCATTATGCATAGTTACTGGGTCTGATTAGAGTAGCCAGTCTCGACTGCAGACGACTCTGCCCACTATAGGACATTTGGCAACATCTGGAGACATTTTTCATTGTCACAACTTGGAGGCTGGGAGGGAGAGAGAGTCATCCTGCTGGCATCTAGTGGGGAGAGGCTAGGGATGCTACTAAATATTCTGCCACATACAGGACCAACCCTGACACCAAAAAAAAGTTTCCAGCTTAATACGTTAATAGTGCCGAAGCTGAGAAATCCTATGTTAGCCTGAGATACCCCAAAGAGCACCTAAGAAACCACGGTTAGTGTGTCTCCCCACCCTCCCTTGCATTTTGGAACAAATTGGCCTTTTGATCCGGTTCAGCCTGCTCCTTCCCATAAAGTATCATTTGTCTCTCTAAAAATTTGCTTGGGCTCTAGTTTCATTATTTATTCTACTTCTCAATCTACCACACATTTATGCAATGTTTGCAACCTGCTAGGTACTTATAAAAGCACCTTGCAAATATTGACTCAGTTGACAGAGGTGGTATCTCTACCCCTTTTTTATAAATGAGGAGTCCAGAGCAGCAGAGTATACTGTCTATTGCCCCAGAGCTGGGAAGCCACGGGTGGGAGGCAAACCCGAGTTATTGGGGTGGGGTGTGTTCTTAGCTCCCGTGCTGTGCCACCACTGAAGTGATGTAAACTCAACTCCGCTATTTTCCAATGCCCCATCACATTCTCCTCACTCCATACCATCCTCCAAAGTCCGGTTCCTTTAGTAAGGACTCTCCCACTGCTCCTGAGGGCTGCTCCTCTGATACCCCATGTTCCTAGTGAGAGTCAAGGTGAAAGGGTAAAAACGACATGGACCCCAGAACCTTTGTTGACTGGCCACTGGATGATCCTCAGTGTGTCAGACATTCTGCAGCTGTGGTTTTTTAATCCTCCCCAAACCTTTAGAGGTGAGTGCTATCACCTCCGTTCCATGTACATGAACCAAAGCTCAGAGTTCATGTGATCTTCCCAAAGCCACATAGTTAATACGTGGCAGGCCAAACGTGCAGAATCATATCTTCCTGTCTCCCAGACCTGGGCTCTCTCTGCAAACCAAGCCAATCAGGAAATACCCATGCGATCCCTGCGGGAATCAGATCTGATGAGAGCAACAGCAGGCCCCTTCTTCCACAGCACAGACCGTACTCAGACCCCTAGTACCAAGCCAGAGGGTGCCCACTGGGGTCACAGGCCAGTTGCAATCCACAGATGTTTTGATTATTCCTCACAGTGGGTTTTTTTTAAAAGGAAATTGAATTTGTCATCAATATTTTAAACATCGGGAAATTTCACACAACTTTTTTTTTAGATTTCTAGTTTCTCTTGAAAAGTCAGGCAGATCCATCAACCCATGTTGATGGACATTCCTGCAAGGCAGATACCAGCCTACTCTCTCCAGTTGGCCTGTGTGAGAGAGGCACAAGCCCCCTCGCCCCCACCCCTTGTGGCTAAGCCTCAGGGCTCCACAGTCTCAGTCAGGTGGTGGGACTTGCAGCCCTTGTTCAGATTCAGAAAGCAGCTCAGACCACTGCTACCATTAGGGAGCCCTTGGTCAACATACTCTCCCCTGGACTAACTCCTCTGCCGGTGTTCCGTGTCTGCCCACCATGTCTCCCCCCAGTGCACCCCACCTTCACATGCAACAGTAAAACCCTAGTTGATGGCTATGAACCAGAGACAAGAAGGCCACCCTTAACAACAAAACCGAAGCAGCACGTTACCGGTGGAAGGTCAGTGCCTTACAAACACTGACTTCCTGCGGGAGCCTTACTTGGGGTTGTTGCAGTGTCTCTCTTGGTACTTGACTCCTCCACCGCAAGTGCGGGAACACTCCGACCACTTTGACCAGGCGGACCACTGGCCATGGACGGGCCGGGGCCCGTGCTCCCCGAACTTCACACACTGGCCTTGTCGACACCACTGGGGAAAGAATATGTGACATGTCTGCTGTCAGAAACCACCTGGGGAAGGGCAGGGGGATGCAGACACCTGCACGGGAACAGGAAAAACGAGTCTGTTGGCAAGTGGGAGAAGGCAGGACCCCCTGACGGAATTCTTGGCCTGGCTGTGCTGCATAAACAGCGGCTTAGTCTGCAGTGACCGTGTGCGCTTTGAAAAGCTGACATCTAGAGAGAGGGGGCACCTGTCACCAACAGATGCTTTGTGCGCTGTGGAGGTGAAAGGTTCGAGTGAGATCCCCCAGCAGCCCAGTGAGTCAGAGCAGAAAAGTGACAACAGAGCCTCCCTGGACAGATAGGAACAACGCTGAGTAGACCACAGTTTGGATCGTGCGCTCAGAGAGAACCCGTTTTTAAGACAGTAACAGAACTCATTGTTCTGGATGTTTGTCTCATCATGGAAACAAAGACAACTATGCATACGTTTTTGCTTAGTCCGCCTATAGAGCATTTCTTGTAAAACTCAGTAGCTTTCAGGCCACACATGCTGCTTTTAGACAACACTTTTCTGTGTGTATAGAAGGCCCCTACTAAAGACCCTCGGGTGACGTGGAACACTGAGTGTCTTTATGGATTAGCCTTGGGTTTTCCTCCATTTGTCAGTGATCTGCTCAAGCCAGGGAGAGAAGGGTTTTCTGCACTAACCTTTTTGTTTTAGTATCCCAGTTTCATGGGTCATATCTGTCCTTGGGGGTTGCGTTAGCCCCACTAGTGGCTTCTTTCCTGTGGTGCCTTTACTTATGGGCCAGTTCTGCAGGACTTCACAGAACCGCATCCTTTCCGAAGGGCTCTGCAGTCAGAGCCAAAGGGCTGGAGTGTGGACCGCACCGGGTTCCACCGAGGAGAGGGGTGGCAGGTACAGAATCACGGGGAGATTTGATTTTCCAATCTTCACTTTTCTCTCAGGATGTGTCTGGCTTGTGGCTGATGATTGTGTTGCTAGTGCACTTTGTCCAGGTCAACACACAGCTTCCTGTCTTCACATTCTTGCCATAAAACTGACGAATTCTTCTGTTTATGATTTTTCTTTCCCTTGGATTAACTGCCATTTCGGAGCTTGCACGAAACCATACAACATGGCTGAGGACTTTGAGTGGTGGGGGAGCCACTGGTCATTCAAAGATTTTGTCTACTGTAAGTAAGAATCTGACTCTTCCTTACCTGGGGTCCCGGGTCCTCCTGGACAGGGCTCAGTGGCTGAGACAAAATGACAACAATAGCCAACGACCGCCACCACAGCTCCAGTTTATGAAGTTGTTTGTGTGTGCCCAGTGGTGCAGGCAGGGGGAGGAGGGAGACTTCATGAGCAGTATCATATGCAAACCTCACACAGCGTGCAGTGGTAACTATTTATAACTATTTTCTGGAGGAGAGAAATCTAGCAAAGAGAAACTAACTTGCTCAGGGTCACACATCTACCCAAGTAGCTACACAACTAGTGGACACTGGACTTAAACTCAGCGGTCAAAACCCCTAAACAGGACGCACAGTGTATCTGAACTCTGATCTAATTTCTTTCTTCCCTTTTTTTAGAAATGGGGTTTTTAGATCTGTTCCAACTCTTCAATTATTTTGACTTTATTTAATTCTACTATTCATCTTAGTACTGACAGTCTCCTCTGAGTTTTTCAGTTTGTATAGGAATCAGAAATATATAGGAACATACCCATACACGCATAGTCAACATGTACATATAAAATTGTACACAGAATGTACAAATATTGGGTTGGCCAAAAAGTCTAGAGGTTTTTCCTGTAAAATAAAGACATATTATTCATTTTCATCAATGACTTTATTGATTTGGGTATTTTGAGTATGTCAGCCATCTCCCCACTCGGTATAACATTGATTATTCTCAGTTAATGTCCTGATTTGATCACTATGACCTTCAACTGGTCTACCAGACCATTGAGTATCATCCAGCGAGAAATCTCCAGCATGAAACTTCGCAAACCACTTTTAACAGATTTGACCAGTCACAGCACCTTCTCCATACACTGCACAAATCTTTTATTGTGTTTCAGTTGCGTTTTTACCTTGAAATAATGAAGTATAATATGCCACAAATATTGTATATTTTCTTTAATGTTAAGATGGCTACTCAAAAATTCAGCTGTTTTGATAAGTTTTTTTTTTTAAATGCAATCTGATATGACAGTTGTCACAATACTATCTAACAAAATTGTTTTGAGTGAAATTGAAATCAACTAAGCTCTATTAGAGCCATTTTATGGAAAAAAAACAAACTTTTTGGCCAATCCAATATAAAATAGATACACATGTAACTTTTTCTATCCAGACAGACGTATCCCTAGCACTGCTTCTAGTTTCAGACTGAACAGCCATGACTTGGGCAAATGTCTTTTACGACAGAGAGCAAGCATAAGGCTTTCTTTCCTTGCACACATAACCTAGGTGAAAGGATGTGGCTTTCACAGCCTCGCACACATACTGAGCGTTCACAGTACAACTATCCCTGAAGCACGAGGGAGGGACTGGAGAAAGATGGGGGAGGATACAGCTGGGTCCCAGTTCTGGAGAAATAAACAACACATGGAGTAGCAGCTACTTTGCAAGACCCTCAGGGTAAAGCCTGAGTAAGACATGGCCTAACCTCCCGGAGTTTGCAGTCCAGTATACAGCCAGTTATATCCCCCAGGGAAGGGAGACTCCAGGAACCATCTATGTGAATGAGGAATAATTTTACTGGAGTGATGATGGGTGAAATTTATCAAATGCTTTCTACTGAGGGTAGCCTGACACTGGGAAGTGTATATGAGGTCTGTCCAGAAAAAGTCCAGCCATTGTTAATATAACAAGGACGGTTTGCACAACATGGTCATAACCAGGCAGCCAAGGTGAGTGGACTGGAGTGTGACAACTTCCCTGTACTAGTCAGTGGGTAAGGTAGATGCCACTGAGTGAGCATATGTACTGTGTAGTCACTGCATTCAAAATGACTGAGCAAGTAGAGCAACAAATCGGCATCAAATTTTGTGTTATACTTGAACATTCCTCTGTGGAAACTACTGGGATGATTCAGAAGGACGCGGCTATAGCCATCTGGTGACTGACAGCTTCATCAGGACAAGGGGCCCACTCATGCATCACATCTTGTGCAGAGTTTTATGGCAAAACATGAAATCACCCAGGTGACTCAGTCCCTCTACAGCCCAGATTTGGCACCCTACAACTTCTTTCTGGCTTTTCCCAAAATTAAAATCTCCTTTGAAAGGGAAGAGATTTCAGACTATCAGTGAGATTCAGGAAAATATGATGGGGCAGCTGATAGCAACTGTGAGAACTGTGTGAGGTCCCAAGGTGCCTACTTTGAAGAGGACTGAGGCATTGCTGTCCTATGTACAATGTTTCTTGTATCTTTTTCGATAAATGTCTCTATTTTTCACAGTACATGGCTGGACACTTTCTAGACAGACCTTGGCACACCCATAGTCTGGTCTTCTAAAATAGCGGGGTGTGGAAAGCAGTGTTAGGACATCTGCGCTCTAACTCCTGGCATGGTTTGCCTGGTGTTACACTAGCCGGGGTCTAACCCAGGGGCACTTCATCCCCCGGGCACTAGATCGCGGGGGTGTTCATGTAACAAACCTGAGATCTATGCCAGGGTGCACTTATTTTCCTCACTTATTATATCAATCTTTTCTTGTATATCCCTCTTATGTGTAATGCTGCTGCTTTCTTAATGACAAAAATACCTGTGACAAGTTTCAAGTTCTCAATTTTGATGCTTTAAAAATACAAATGACTTGAGTAGTAGCAGTATTTTCAGTTACTCAGCTAACTCATCACCGTGTGTCATCACAGCTAAAGCACTCCAATGTGCGCTGCCCACGGGAGTCCTTCCTGGGGTTTCCTAAGACAGATGCATCTAATTAAAACTTGCATGTTAACGCCTCAACTTTTAAATGTTTATTTTCTTTAAAGTTCAAAATTACAAATCTTGTAAGAGGTGCTGAATAAATGACTTAACAAATCTCAGAAAGAATTTCTTGGCATGTTTAATTGTGTGTGTTCTATCCTTGCCTCTGCTGTTACTCTGTCACTGAAAGTCTCTCATTCCATTGGAGAACTTCAGTTCAAACTCCGACGCCCGCCTTGGTGCGCCCACTCACTGCAGTGCGTTCCGCGTGCACGCCTGATCCTGAGCCAGACTCGCTTCTCACTCACTGGGGCCTGAGTAGCAACTCTGTGCTTAAAGAAGGTATGCTTACAAAGAAAGTTCCAGTTATTGGCTTCTGCACAGGTTTGCTCACTAGACTGTGAGTTCCTGAAGAGATAAAACTGAGTCTCATTCATCTGTGTGCCCCAAGAGCTCTCCATCTCTGATACGCAGTAGTCAGGACACTGCTATGGAACTGAATTCGCTTTCAGTGACCGATTCTTCTGCGCAGGCACATGCTGCCCTCAAGAGCTGGAAGCAAAGGAAATCCTGTGGCATCACGTGCCCTTTCATCATTCATCGCCCCCCTATCTTGGTCTTTCAAAGGAACACCCCAATCTGGGTCATTTGCTGTACTTCAATTGCACCTTTCCCTCCAGATTCTACTGGGGAAGGGAAAGAAAAACAGAAACTAATGTGTGAGAGTTCTTCACGCAAAACACAAAAATCTCCCATAATCTTCCCTAATGGGAGTGGCACACAGGGCAGAAGACGCTGGCTAGCAGGCAGACTTGCTGGTACACTGTGGGTGGAGACATGGCTTACCCTTCCTCACAGGTCACTGCATGTGACGGGACTCTACTGGGCATGTCACAGGCTCCACAGCGGGTCCCGGGGGTCATGAGTGGGGGCCTTGTACGGGGGGACAGTCCTTCCTTTGCTACTCAAAGGGCCACCTGCTCCCTGAGGCCTTTCTATGCTGAACCAAGTTCAAAACATGAACACTAGACAATGAAACCTGTGAGCTCATTGAAAGAGAAATATTTTGACCCAAATCTCCATCTAAAAATGGAAAATAAAGGCAAAAAGTAAAAAAAAAAAAATGCCTTCTTAAAGAATTGAGCCAACTAGGTTACGTTAGCACTGAGATTTAGAAGCACTGCTGGATAATGCTGGTTAATTTAGAGAGAAGTCAGAAAGCATACACAGCCAAGGCATTCCATTCTGAGGTCACAGCACCAAGAGTTCAGAGTGCCATCGAGTTTCTAGAACTAAAAAACTACCAAGTATGCAGTTTACCATACTCAAGCCACAAACGGTCCCTTCCGCTGCAGGCATAAACTTGGTCTCACACCTGTGGCCCACTCGATGGCACCAAAGTGACTTGCAGATGTCCTGAAAAGAAAGAAGGAACTCATAAGGATAATGGTACCCTAAAAACAAAAATATCCAAAGCTTTTTATACATAATACATTTTGAGGTGGCCAGAAGGAGGCAGTGTCCAGAAAGCAGAGGCCTGTGAAGTTGGTGGTAGCCAGGTAACCAGAAGTATGTTCTAACCAATGAAGTTTCTACACTACCCACATGTTCATGGATGTGTAGGAATGACTGGGAGGCAATAATAGTTAAGTGAAAGACCATTTGTCTTGAAACTAAGAGATCTGCTTTCTAATAACAAGAAAGCCAACAACAATACAGCAACCAGCAAAGGAGAACACGCCAAGACTGATGTAAAGCCCGATTCAAACCCTTGCCCTGGAGTTCCGGGTCACGTGCCCCAAGGACACGTTATGGGAGCCTTGTCTCGCAGTTTCTTCCTCTGTGAAATACTGATCGCATTAGCACTTGCCCCTGCAGGCTTGCTCTCCAGGATAAATGATGTAAATAATCATTGTCATTACCTTCTTTCTCTTTTATTAATTTTCAACCATTGAGACAATTTAATTCTCATACTAGACCTACTAAATAAACTCCATGCTAGACTGTAGTAGGCAGAATAATGCAACCCCCCCACCATGAGCACATCCTCCTAACCCCTAGGAACTGAATATGTGAGGTTATACAGCAAAGAAGGATTAACATTGCAGGTAGAATTACAGTTGCTGCCCTGGCTGGTGTGGCTCAGTGGATGGACTGCCAGCCTGCGAACCAAAGGGTCCCTGGTTCGATTCCCGGTCAGGGCACACGCCTGGGTTGCAGGCCAGGTCTCTAGTGGGGGTCGTGTGAGAGGCAACCACACATTGATGTTTCTCTCCCTTTCTCTCTCCCTCCTTTCCCCTCTCTCTGAAGATAAATAAATAAAATCTGGAAAAAAAAAAGAATTAAGATTGCTAATCAGTTCACCTTGAGGATGGGGAGACTATCTGAAACTTCCCAGAAGGGCCCAAGGTAATCACAGGGGTCCTTAAATGGGGAAGAGGAAGACAGAAGAAAAGAGGGGAGATGACAGTGTGAGGAAGACTTGGCGATGTCGCTGCCTTTGAAGCTGGACAAAGAGTCCACGCGACAAGGAATTCAGGAGGCCTCTGGAAGCTCAGGCAGGCAAGGAAGTGGCTTCTCTTCTAGAGCCTCCAGAAGGAGCTCCACCCTGCCAGCCCCTGATCTGAGCCCAGGAAGACTCGTGTCAGGTCAGATGTCTGCCTCCAGACCCACAAAAACCCAAATGTGTGTGGTTCTAACCCACTAAGACTGTGGAACTGTATCACAGCAGCCGCAGGAAACTAATACTGTTACTGACACCGTTTAGTGCTGGATGCTAAACCAGTTCCTCATAAAAACTCACTTGGATGAGGACACTGAGGAAGCTACTGACCCATCCACTGCAGAGAAGTCACACAGCTGGTAAGCAGCAAAGCCAGACTCCAGTGGCCTGATTCCAGAGTGCAGATCCTTGACCACTGCTCTGGGCCTGGATTTGCCATCGACAGATGGTAGAAAGTGCTCAATTCTCCAGGCCTCAGTCACCAATTCACAAAGTAAGGGAACTGAACCAGACTCCTAGCTCAAACAGTTGAAGCTGCTCTTCAGAAAGACGTTGCTAATGAAATATCAAAAACCATGAAATGTCAAAGTGACTTCATTCTGTTTGCTACATTCTATTTACTATGGTAGAAGTGTGAACACATGCATTTTGGGATAAATATTAACAACCAAAGAGGAAGCAAAATGATTTTTATGGTCACTTGTAACCCTGAAAATTCAATTAAGGAGGCACCCAATTCCCCAGGCAGTTCAGCTAATAGAGATTTCGTGGTTAGAAAACATGGCAAGAACATGCTTAGAAATATTTCACCAAAAGTTTCCCACAGTCTGAGGAAAGAAAACCCAGGGAAAGCAGAGACAGGGCAGCGAGCCTGCTCTTGCAGACCATCACATCCCGGCGCCCACCTTGAAGAAGCTGGAAGCTTGCACCACACACACCATTTCCAGAGCTCCAAACAGCTCAGAGGACACAGTATGTAACTGTTGCCCATGGAAGTGGATCTGTCACTGGCATAGCGAAAAACACAAGGCAGCCGCGAACACCTCAGGTCCCCTTCTCTGTGCACCACCCTATGGTGCCACCCTGGGTCTGGGGGACAAGTTCATGGGGAAAAGAACAGTCCCCATCAACATGAAAGAGTGGATGTAACCATTGAAACAATGAAAGCCACAGTGAGAAAGGCTTTCAGAATTAAAGTGTTTTCCTTCTTACAGCCAGAAGAAAGCCATAACGCACACCCTTCGCCTATGTGGCAGCCACCAGAATGACTCCAGGGCAGACTGGAGCAGAGAGGTCCCGATTCCACAGTCAATGCCAAGCCACAGGCTAAGGGAAAGGGGCAGCTGGAGAAGACCAGGAAAATAAAGCAAAACATGAAGCACAGGGACTCCAGAGTGAAGCAAGGCAGGCTGTAGGAACATGTTATTTCTTTTGCGGTGAAGTACAGAAGTCAATCGTAATTATAGCCAACTACATGCTCCCTCTCAAAGTAAGCAGAAATAAGAGTTTGCAGTTTTTTGCTGGTTCTTCCTTCTTTTTTTCTAACATATTCAACTCACTTTTCCTTATCTATAATTCCCTAGACTTAAGTCATAATTTAAGGGAAAAAGAAAGACCCACAGAGACTTCAAGGTCTGTTGCCTGGATGTGATTTTCCAGAAAAGAGTCTCAATGTCACACATTATTCTGTCCTGTCACTCCTTGGCTGTGTTCTCCAGGTGTATTCCAAAGGACAGATGTCCCTTTAAGTAAAACCTGACATGCTAAAAATGTTAATCGTCCTTGCAAATCAAATTTTACAAAGCATCTCAAACTCAAGACATCCAGAGCAAAATTCTCCGTCTGCCTCTCCCCTCAAACCTCTTCCAGGTCCAGTCTTCCCTGGCTCACTTTACAACTCCTCCATACAGATAGAATCTCGATCAATAAACCCCTGATTCACCTTTGACTCCTCCCTTTCTCCCAGATAAGTCACTCCCATTTCTTTGAGGAGAGATGAGCAGGGGACAGAGGCCAAATCCTCCACTTCATGAAAACGGGAGTGCTAAAAAATGTTTTATCCAATTATCACTGAAAACCCAGTAACTACCTACTGAGTATTTGCTAGTATGTCAGGTGCACAGTAGGTGCTGCAGATACTATCCACCTGCCGGGGCGAGAGGTCTTCGTGGACAGTCGTCATACAGTGTCACAAGGTTTTGATGGCGATGTACAAGGTGGCGACAGAGCCCAGAGAAAAGAATGTTTAGATCTCCTTGAGGGAAAACATTTGAGCTGAATCTTTAACAACAGTAAAAAAGTGACTACATATTTGTCACATGGGTGACCGTGCAGCTTTCTAGATGAAGAGCACGTGTGCAAAGGTTTGCAGATAGGAGAGCAGGGTGTCGTCCTGGTTGGAACACAAGTCCATGGGGAAGTTAATAGAAGTTGAAATGTGATGTAGTAAATTTAGTAGATTACAAAGTAGGTGTGATTTAGATGCTAGGAAGTTACTCTCTTTTTTTTTGTCCTCACACAAGGACAGTTTTTCATTGCTGAGAGAGAGAGAGAGACATCGATGCAAGAGAGAAGCACTGATTGGTTGCCTCCCCTACGCACCCAGACCGGGGAACCAAACCTGCAGCCCAGGTACGTGCCCTGACCTGGAATCAAACCCACAGCCTTTCAGCTACAGGATGATACTGCAACCAACTGAGCCACACTGGCCAGGGCTAAGAAGTTATTCTTTATTCTCCATTCTTTGGTCTCAATATCCAATTCTTGGAAGAAGAAATATATGCCCATTCTATTATATTCAGCATGCCTTTTCCTTTGAAGGGAAGGCTCTCTAAGGTGAGAGGCCTGAAAATACTCAGGAGAATTCAAATACCTTCCCCATGATTCCCATTCTGCTTCAGATCCTCTTGGTGTGGCTGTACATGGACATTTACCAAGCTCCTGCTATGTGACGGCAGCTGTGCTGGCTACTGCAGTACAGAGTATGGGCTGCTCATTCCTCACGCAGTAAAATAACCAGCACGGAAGCATTGGTCAGCCTTTCCTACAGCTTGGGGCACTCTGGCAAAAAGCACTGAATCACTCGCTGCATCAGTAAGCATTTAATAAGTGCATAATAATCAAATGCAAGTTCTCCCTCCTTTAGGTCTGTCCAAAACTGTGCAACCATTACCCACAATGACTCACTTTCTCGAACACTGTGAAAGGAAACAGATATTCAGCCTGACATGCTGAAGAGACAATCTGTGAGGCTGGGAGAGGAGGAAAGATGGGACAGGTGATAACAGTAGCCAGCCCCAGCCCCTCTGACAGAAGGCCACTGTGCGAGGACAGCCAGACGTGATGGAGATGATGCCACTGGAGACGGAGGAGGCGGCAAGTAGAAAGCCCTTATTATTCATTGAGTGGTGAAGCTACACCAAAAGATTAATCCTCACAAGGACCGGGGAAGAATTATTAGGCTCACCTTAAGAATGTGAACTGAGAGCTGAGAATAGTGGAGTCACTTGCCCAGGGTTCTAGGAAGGGGTGGAATAAGGTTTTAGGCTCAGGTCTAACTCCAAACGCCAGAGTGTCTGTGTGTGTGTTTGAGCGTGTGTGTCAAATTTAAGATGGTCTAATGCAGTAGCCCTCCATCTCGAGCATGCATCAGGATGACCTGGAGCCGTCGTTGGAGCCCAGATTGGCAGGCCCCATGCCCAGAGGTTCTTATTCTCTAGGCCTGGGAGGAGACCCGAGCATCTGTACTTCTACCAAGTCCTAGGTGATGCAGATATACTGTACCTGCTGGTTTGAGAGGACACTTTGTTAGACGGAGAGCAGGATGACCGCTACTGGAGGGTCGGGGGGAGGAGGGATCAAGAAAAAAGGAAAAAGGACTCATGGGCATGGACAACAGTGTGGTGATTGCTGGGGGGACTAAATGGTAGTGGAAAAATACAATAAAGATTAAATCAATTTTTTAAAATAATCTTTTTCCCCCTTTTTTGTTGCTTCTAAACGTTATGTAAAACTGCCCTTCCAGGAGGTATAGAGAAAAAAAAACAGGTGATGAGGAGAAAAGGTCAGAAAGGGAACATAATGATAGGCCAATGGAGATCCCAAAAAGAAACCTCATGCTTTTCTTGGGTTGGTTGCCAGAGCTAGTCTAACCTGTGGAGACCAACAGGATGAACAGGACTACTCCTACTTAGGGCCCAGCAGGGACCTATTTATGATCCCCAGAGATGTAGTCATGTTCGAGTTATAAGTAGGCTTGGGAATAATGCCGAAGGTCATCGATGGCAGAAGGCGGGGGTGGGGCTATATTCTACTTTCAGGATCCACCTACCAGCCAACCTCTCCACCTCACAGTCATCTTCAGTGATCTCTCTCAGTCAAACCTCCCCGCCCTGCCAGGCTTTCCCATCTCTGTGTCTTTCCTTACTGTTTTCTTTTTTAAAAAATACTCGCCCCAGGGTATATTGACTGACTGATTTTAGAGAGAAGGAAGAGAGGAAGGGAGGGAAGGAGGGAGGAAAAGAGAGACAGAGACAGAGACACTGATAGGTGTGTGCCCCCATGGGGATCAAACCCACAGCCTGGGGTACGTGCCTGGCTGGGGATTGAGCTGCAGCTTCGTAGTGTGCGGAACAGTGCTCCGACCAACCACGCCACCGGCCAGGGCATGTGCCTTTCCTTATGTTATTCAGTCCTTCAGTCTGGAATTTCTGTTTCCCTTTGCTCTGCATCCCAGGGAAGACACCACGCTGAGATTCTGTCTTTCAAAATATGGCGTTTTTAGAAAAAAGATCTATCTTTTAAGAATGCTTGTTTAAGCCCCACACACTGTCTGACACAGAACACGCACCCCACAAATGTTTGTCGAATGTATGATCCTAAAGGAATGACAGTCATTCTAGAAACGTTCTTTATATTTCTAAAGAAAATCAATCTCATTACCAATTGTGCATTTACTGCATAGTAAGTACTTTATAAATATTTGATTAACGGATAACTTAGTGCATCTTTTAAGAATGAGGTAACCAGGAGACAAACACAGCAACCATTTTCAACAAGGGAACAGCCACTTAATTCTGCCAAATGCATCAACTTAATGGGCAACTTGAAATAGTTATATATTTATTAGTTTATATATATCATACAGGCCCATGTACCACGGAGGACACACCAAAATGTATATGTGTCAACTTTTCTAATAGTTATGCATTTAAATTGTATTAGAAAAATATGTAATCCCATATCAAACCTGTGATTTAATGGTTATTATTTCCTAGGTCTGAACTTACATTTTTTTAAGTGAGTTGTTTTATAGAAAAGCAACAAGTGGATAATAAAAAAGAGATACAACATAACTAATGAAGGTAACTAACTGTTAATGACCGAATGTTAACATTAATGATTGAGGGCTAGAAAACACTGGTATTAACAGAGAGGAGGAAGCTTGACATCAGTGTGGGTGATGCATTTTGTTTAGGTACCACATTAAACATTCTGTGACTTTGGGCAAATTAAATACATTCTCTGAGCTCCAGGTCAAAAGTGGTGATAACTCTCACTTCAAAGGTTTTTGTGGAGGTTGAAGAAAAATAAAAGAAATCTAAGTAGAATGCTCCATGTGGAGCAGAGACTCACTCAGCAACTGCTGAAGGTGATGGTGGTAAATGGTGAGGAAGTGGTGATACAGGGGGTGGCAGCGGTGCTGCTGGTGGTAATCAGGATGGTGGTGGTGCTGTTGGTAATGATGGTGGTGATGGTGGTGGTGCTGTTGGTGGTCATGGTGGTGATGATGGTGATGGTGGTGGTGATGATGGTGTGATGGTGATGGTGGGTGGGTGGAGAAAGAAGAAGAGGCAGAAAATAAAAGGACTATTAAGAGAAATAGTGACAACAGAGGAAAGAAAATGAGCTATAAAACTCCATAATTCCCCTGCATCCAGACCTAGGATTTCCATGTTTCTCTTTGAGTACTCGCAATAAACCAGCTTAGAAGGGCATCTACTTTCTTAATGAGGTTGAGATCGTCAGGGATGCGGTTTTGACCGACTGGAACAGTGTTTCTCCCATTCCTACTCCCTCGACTTCTGCCTTTTCCCATCTATTTTTCTCACAATATTGAAAGAAAGATGACAAATACCTTAAGATTGCTCAAGATACACATTGAATTTTACATATCAAAAGAAGTTGGCTGCCATAGTATTTTTGTATCATGTAAAAGGTACCTATATGTATTTTGGGGGGTGATTATTTCAAAAATATCACATTAAAAGAGAACATGAACACAGTGATGCAAAAAACAGAGATGTGCAGGAGGTAAAGCTATTGAACACAGATTTACTACTTGTGACAAAAATCTTCGTCTGCAGCAGAGGAATGTTCTGCCAAGGATGCAAGTCAGATGTACTAAAACCAGGCATGGTCTAGGGGGATAAGACTGGGTAATTCATCGATGGTAAAATTGCTACTTAATTATCATGCCAAACAACTGACATTTTTGAGATAACCCAGACTCTAACCCTTGGCCTTAGCAAACTAAATGTTTATACTTCGGTTAGGTATACAGACACATTGCAGGATCTTAATGTGAGTTTCACATCGCAAGCAAACATACCTTCACAAAACCAAGGCTGCATAACTTGGCTTTTGCTCCAAATTGCCACTTGCACTGTGTGTCAGCATCATAAATCTGTCCTGGTAGTTTGTCCGGATATTTATACTGTCCTGTTTGCTTGGGCTCATCCACCAGACACCCGGCCTGTGGTGTACTGCAGTGACAATGAATCCTTATTAATTATCTTGCTTATCTGCGATCTGCCACTTAAAATAATACACCTCTAAATGCATTCATGCAAAGAAAAGCATGACATGGCTAGAGAAACAGATATGCACTTAAAATGAAAATGTATATTTATTCCAAATAGTGAGTTTTGTCCTACGAAGGTGAAATCGATACATCCCTAAGGTATTTCACATGGTACTGAAGTTAGATCCCTCCGAGGGACCTGGCTTGGCCTGCTAAGAGACGGGAAAGATCAACACACTTGAAAAAGTTCCCCAATCGTCTTGTTCAACAATATCCAACGAATTTTCATTGAGTGCCTACTCTGTGGATAGCATTATGCTAATCGCTAAAGGCACAGAGTGAACCAGACAGGGAGAGAGTGTCTACCTTCATGGAGCTGAAGACCATGCTATATGTTTTTTCACAGATAATGGGGTAGTAGTCAAAGATACTTTACCTCAAATGACCTTTACAAGTAAAAAGATGAATATGGTTTTTGAAAGTAGTCAGGAGAAAAAAACACAGGGGGGCATAAGGCAGAACAATTTCCCTGAAGGACGTGCTGACAAAAAAAAAAAAAAAGCAGTCCTAAAAATAATCAGTCTTGATGGAAGTGATATTCCCAGAAAGCGTCTTATCTCCATTGGCTTAGTTAAACCATACTGTCTGTGAGGGGTTAAAAACAGCACGGTGGTGACCTGTGACTTCGGAGTCAGACGTACATACGGGGTCCTAGCTAACTACACAACTCTTAGACATCTCATTTCTGACAAGGACTCCCATGAAGGCCGTTACACAGATCAGTAAGAAAAAGGAAGGCGTATAGCACAACACAGTAAGCATTCTGAGTTAGCCACCACTGCCGCTATCATTATTGTCCAAAAACATTTAACTATATCACAAAAATGATGGAAATTCCATCTACAGGGTGGGTGAAAAGTAGCTTTACAGTTGTGAGGATGTGAAACAATTTATTTTTGTATTCTTATTTATTCATGATTGCATTACTTTCCATATGAACAACTGCAAACCTACTTCTGTCCCACTCTGCACATTGAGTTGACGTGGAATTACGTATAATATTTATTTCCACAGGAGATAGAAAAGATCATTTCAAGCCCCAAATCATAGATTTAAAACTAAAAAAATCTACATGACAAAGCTTATTGTTAGCAAAAGTTTCGTCAAATTTTCACTATCTTTTGGGATGTCATTTGTTGGACATCTTGACATTTAATCAGCTTTGCCTGTGCTGTGTATATTGCTAATTCTGTAAGCACTTGTAAATAATATGCAGTTGTACAGGTAAAAAAAAGTACAGTAGCCCCCCTCTTATCTGTGAGAGACACGTTCCAAGACCCCCAGTGGATGCCTGAAACCACGATAATGCTGAACCTTATATATATATACTATATATATATATATATACTATGCTTTTTCCTACACATCCATACCTATGCCAAAGCTTATAAATTAGACACAGTGAGAGATTAACAACAATAACTAGTAATAATATAGAACAATTTATATCTAGCCATCTCTGGGGGTCATGGAGGAGAAAGAGGATAAGCACAAATCTTGGGGGTCGTAACAGACCTAAGTGTGAGTCTTATGTCTGCAACTTACCAGCTGCAGGACCTTAACCAACACAAGTATCCTCACAAGACTCCACCTCCTCAACTCTAGGACAAGGAGATAATAGGAGTTCTGTGAGGACCGAATGAGGCCTCCTGTGGTGAGTATCCAGCACAATATTAGGCTTTTAATCTGTTTTTCCAACAATGACAACATCACCATCACCATCACCATCAGAGTTTGTCAGCCTTTCTGTTCACCGGAAGGTGGAAAGCTATTCCCACTGTGTATTTGTTTTTGCAGCTACGGAACACTGCTGGCTGGCATGCTCCAAACCTGGGAGCGGCCCTGGCCGTGGCCTGTCTTACCTGAGGAATTTCTTGAGATACTGTCGGCTGCATGAAGACCATGAAAACACCCCGTTGTTCCCCGTCAGCGTGGGAGACATGATGTTGCCCTCGGCCTTCCTGCAGGGGTTGCCTTCTCCGTCGTGAATCATGCCGAAGCTGAGGCACAGCAACAACCATGAGCACAAAGCCTCTGGGAACACCCCCACCGTTTCCCCAATTCTAACCAGAGACAGAAAATGGTGTGCGGAGAACCAGCAGGCCCAAGGGAGAGGCAGAGCCATCAAGATTGAATGGAAAGGGAAGGACAAAAATGAACTGCCACACAAAGTGTTGGGAAATTTGTGGGGAAGATTTTAAAGAATGCTGAGTCCCTTGTCAGAATACGTCTTGGCCAGAAAAATCAAAGGATGGTATGCCTGCCGTGTATTTTAAGAATGAGGAGATTTTGGTCCAGATTTTTAAGCTAAGCTTAAGTGGTGCGGGAGTCAAATTCTTTTATTTCAAATGGTGACACTTCTTCCTTGCCACCAGTTGTGGAACTGGGGCAAGGAAGTTCCGAGCGAGGAGCGGGCAGGTCCAGAGAGGCTGGCTGTAAGTTGCTTACAGACTGTTCATTCATAAAGCAAGTGTGACTTATAAACTTCTAATGATGGCCTGTCTATTAACTGAAATCACAAACTCTACCATAACCAGAATCCCTTAAATCATAAACATCTTTAAAAATTAGTGGTTGAACCCATCTAGTGAAAGCATACAAAGGACTTCTTTTGAATGCATTTTATGAGAAAACTTTGATTAGTCCTATTTTACCACAGAAGGTTCTAGTGATTACAGTGCAAAAATAACTTTAGGTGGTTTACTCCCTAGGAATCATGTCCATTACACCTAAATTGTTCCCAAATCTCCTGACGGGTAGAATAAATATGACAGTGACGTATATACCCATATGTGGCACATACATCATAAAGACAGCTAACTTCAGCCATATTAAAGTTGTAGAGGGTAGGAGAATAACTGACTTTTGTCATCTCCAAAAAATTCAGTGCACAAAAAAGCTTTTAGTGGTCCTATGGTGGCAGAGGATAGACACATATCAACTTTATCATTAATTTAGATGGTTCTTAACCTAACTATTTAAAGGAGCATAATTGCCTCTGAAGAACACGTCCTCATGAGGCAGATATAACTCCTGTGGAAAGAAACATGTGATTCTGATGTATTCTTATTAATAGTAACCCTTTGGAGGTAGGCTCTACCAAATAATATATTATAATATAATGTAAACTAATAAGTATAAGCATAAATAGGATGCTCTTGGGAGTCATGTCTAAAACTAGCCATTTTTCTAGCATTTCCTCTCAATTCATCAGGCAGGCCATACCAGACAGCTGTATACCATGATCTTATCAGTGAACGACCCAGCTGGTTAGAGGTGACAAATTCATAAATAAGTATTTATTAAATTCAACATATACTCAGAGAAAGCTTTTTTCTCCTCCTCAGCTTTGCCCTATTTAGTTCTTCATTATGCCGAACCAGGAAACTAAGGGGGTTAGTCCAGAAGACGCCCCCCCCCCAAATATATTGGTGAAAGTCAGAAGCAGAGGGGAATTTCTATATGAAGTACCAGAGGAAAAGAGTAAGAATTGAGGAAATGATCATTAAATTAGCATTTCACTGGAGTTGGATGGACATAAGAAAACCAAGTTTAAACTGAATTTTGAACTTAAAAATGTTAAAATTTCTAATTTATTTCAATTTAGCAGGATTTTAGAAAATACACATTTTCTTTAGCATATGTCAAAAACCATATCTAAATCTCATGAAATGACTATTTTAAAATTTACCTCTATAGGGTTATGTTACTTAGAACATGAGTATGTATGTTTTATTTTTGTATCTGTTCTTTCTTCTAATTGTGACCATTCTCTCCTCACCCCATCTGGAGAATGTCTGGTTTTCCTTACTAAAATGTTGGATTTTGATTTTGGTTAATTTTCACTCATAACCAAGGATGACTAAAGTTTTTAATGGCCAGTAATTTGAAAGGTGAGAGACCTGTTCATTTGGACCTGTTCATTTGAAACAAATTGACACATATGTTTGACATTCAAAGATCATTTGTTTCCTGCTCTATACAAATGGTCTTGTGCCTAATGGCTATTTTTGTACCACCATTCACAGTAAAATTGGTTCATTCACATCTTTCTAAGAAAGTAATTTGAATATACATAAAATTCTGGGAAACTGTTAGCTAACAGTAATGGTCAAGATTCAAATTTCCTAGAGATAATGCATTTAGCTCATGAAACACTAAAGCCAAAATATCAAACACGAGTTATAGTTGTGGAATAGATGGCATTTGCATTTATTTTTAAGTCAGACATTAATTAGATGCTCTGAAAATGAGCATTCAATGTAAATGCTGAATACGAGGCACACACAGAAACAATTCTAAACTCATACACCCAGAGAGCACGCCCTTGAAATAGTCACTTTATGAAGCAGTATGCGTATACCAATGTAGACACTGCTGCTCAAACAGGGTTTGAACATTCACCCTAGAACGGTACCCACTCCAGACGATATGCCTCATAAAGTGCACTCATTTCATTTCTCTTGGGTTTCTGATAGCTCATTTCTAACTATATTCTCATAAAAGAAAGGTTTACTGATAGCAGTTAAAAAATATTAAGTGCATGCAATGATGCCAGCTAAAAGAATATCTAGAATATGCATCAAAAGTTTTAAACCATTAGCGTGCCATTATATTCTGGGAGTTACACGTGCCCATGATTACTGCCTTCGTGTACTAAAGCATAGGCATCTTCAGCAGAACATGGAAGAAAATAAACCAATGCCTGACTGACTAGAGGAGCCACCAGATAAGTCACAGGCCATTGATGCTCAGCGCACCGCCGTGGGGCCACTGAACGAATGCCGTTGAAAAGGAGCAGCGTCAACAACGGCCTTTACGGAACCCTTCTCATCGTCAGGCGCTATTCGAAGATCTACACAAGATCTACCCGAATTATTCCACTGAGATCAATGTGAATGCATCGCCCAACCAGCTCTCATATACAGTCACTTACTTGTGCCCTGATTCATGCGCGATGGTGAAGGCCAGGCCCAGCCCCGTGTCCTCGTTGATCGTGCAGCTTCGGTACTTACTGCACATTCCGCTGATGGGGGCGAACCCTGTTGAAATACCAGTTTCAAATGTCAGTCCACAGGGAACACACACAGGCACCTCGTCATTTCTTGTGTCCTAAAATGTTCTGTACAGTTTTAGTTTAATGCATTCATGGATTTATTTGGGGGGGAGGGGAAGAAAACACTCACTTGTCTAAATGGATAAATCCAGAATTTGATATTTCTTTTTTCTTAAGATATTGTCATCAATTGGTCCTCCTCACAACCCTGTTAAGTCAGTCTGAATATCATAATTCTCATTTTGCATGTAAGATAGTGCATCACTGAACATTTATTTGCCTTACCTGAATTTACTACTTGGGTCACAGCAGCTGCTAAAATGATAGCTAAACCATTGCAAAACATCCACTTAGTAGTATTAGCATCAAGGCTCAAGGTTTATTTTCTAAGAAAACACATATTCTGTTCTATTTCTGAAGTATATAACATGAAAATGCCTAAATAATGTGAATAGATCAAATTCATTTTTCTCCTGTTCACTATAATGTGATCAATATTCTTGTTTCCAAAAACTACTTCCTCCCGAGAACAGTTATAAAATCAGGCCTGGATCGCATCTTGAATGACATGATAGTGATAAACATCTTTCCTCCCGCATTTGAGTCCTTATACCCAGTGAGTATTAAACACACACTTGTGAATCAACTGCACCCACCTTGCAGTCAATATGTGAGGCCACCTGGGGAACCTAATGCAATATCATGGGCAACACCATCACCACCTCCACCCGCACTGTCGGCAGTGATCTACCATCCATTCATTAAAATACTTGTTGAATTCCTACTGCATGCAGTGGAATACACGAGAAAATATACCACAGATGTAAACGATTTGGTGCTTACTCAGTGTCTTGTACAAATATAGAAGATCTGAGTCCCTCGGTCAAGTAGCTTTCTAAAGGAGACGCTGCTACCAAGGAACACAGTTAAATACCATGCAGACTAACCAAACTCTCTTCAGCTACCCAGCTCTGCAGCAGTGATGCTTATGGAATAAACCACAGTGCGTCCAGTTAAAGAACTCACCTCACGCCTCAATGAGCATCAACAGAGTTGACGAAGAAAAATACAGAAACTCCATGCTGAGTTCAGTTAGACAGAACAACATTCACCAGAGGGTCCAGTGAGGATATTCCACAATATAAATATCAGGTCTCCTTATCAATGATCATAAGAGGCACCCACCCAATAGAAAGATGCCCTACTGTGTTTTTAGCTAACAGGGGTGTGTGTAAAGCATCTGCTCATCCCATACCTAGAGTGTCACACGGTTCATTCTTCCAGGAACAAATATCAAATCCTGTGAGTAAGATGGCGTGGTCATGCCTCTTGCCGTTCTTCCCGACGAGGGCAGACTGCCACTGACAAAAGCTATTCAGAGACTGGTCTGCATGATGGTTGATCGACAATCCTCCCTAAGGGAAACCCACACAAATCAGAGTGTGAATCTCTCACAGAGCTGAGATCGTTGTTGAGTCAGTCCATTTCTACAGGCAAACACAGAAACAGCATGTTTCTAGGGAGAGGAAAAAACTTGAGCTAAGGTTGATGACAATTGGTAAAAAGAAAAAAACGAAAAACTATTTTGGGTAACGCTCACACTGTTTAAAATGACTACAAAGAGGTTCAGTAGCATAGTTGATGACCAATTATACTTCTATAACCAATAACCTGACTGGCTAGGGACATCTTTGTCCATGTCTTACTATTAACACCTTTACAAAAGTATTATAACTTTTGGAACATAATTATAAATTAATGGTGATAAAGTCCAAAGCCTCTTCAACAGAGCCTGAGAAGGTAATGAGTACAGCTTAGTTACCACTCTCTCGAAATTTCCAGTAAAGGGCTTGGTATATCACAGGTTACGATCAATCAACCAACCAATCAAATGAAAGCTCATTGAATGGATGAAGAAACAAATAGTTACAAGATTCTAAAGGGAAAGGTAGAATTTACCCTCAAAATAATTATTTGCCAAAATGTTTGCTTAAAATTATCTACTAGGATCCAGTTCAGGGTTTTTGTAGAGTGACTCCCCAGTTAGAGTGAATTAGGCTGCTGCTGGCTTCCACGCCCTTGAGCAAGTATAAGTCAGAGGTCAAAGGTGAAGGTGCCTCCCAGACAGCACACACCCTTTTCTGCCTTTCGGAAATTCCAAGAATCATTTGGCAAATTGTGAACCTCCGCAGCTCTGCACACCTGGGCAGTGAGATGGACTTTAGTCTTGTCCCTGACTCCCTGCTTTGTACGTTCGTTAAGGGGCTACCCATGCAGGTGAAAGGCTGCCGGGGCCTTTAACAACAGCCTGAGAATTGGTGATCCCCACCTCAGAAAAACACAGTTTTAACATCGAGACACTGCAAATCAGTGAGCATCTGCCATTCTCCACTTTATCATATGTGCTGATTTTATAATTTACCCCCTGCCTTGGGCTTGCGCCTCACTGTGGTCAGTTCAGGGCCATTCAACAATCCTTGTTTGTCCCTGGAGTGCCCAATATGGTGCTGGAGACAATAGGTTTACTACAGGGATTTTCTGATGACTTTTTTTCAGTATATTTTTAAAATGTCCTTTTGCATATACCTGCTATTACTCAGCATATCCCACTTGTAAAATCCAATTAACCCTTACATTTATTATCAAATGCTTCTTCCTTATGAAGTCTATTTATATTGCTATATATAAGATTTATATCTTACATTTGTATTTATAGTATACATGCATATTGAATCATAATTTATATGTCACTGTATATCCATGCATATATAATATACATTTATATATAAATAATTATTTTGTGATGTTTTAGTTATTTGAATACACACCCTATTAGATTGTACTTTCCTTGAGGGTAAGGTCAGCATATCTTTGAATCTGAATTTCTAATGACCAGTAAGTACATGACTGGCACACGCTAGGTGTTTAAGTGTATCCTGAATGAAGAAATAAATGAAGTTTGCCACTCACAGGTTCTTGTTCCAGAAGAATGAGGCTCACCACCACAATGTTTATATCGCTTCCAATGGTCCCATCTTTAAATAGGCTGGAAACCTGTCGGAACAATTGAAGTCAGAAATAAAATAAACAAATCTGAAAATTGCCAAAACTGGGGAGGGCAAAAACCAATGAAAATATTTATATGTATAAAGGCTTTAATTTTACCAAATACATGTACAATGAAGCCAATTTCCTCAAAACTCAAATTTGTTTCCAGCAAAATCGCATGGCTTCCTCTGCTATTGAGCCCACCCAAGGGAATCCTCTGCTGCCCAGCGGTTCTGGAGAGCCGGGAGGGCGGGAGTCCCACAGCCTCCCTTACCATGTTCATGACCGTGAGGATGTACGTGGTGACGTTGGCCTTGCCGTGCTTGTCCACCATTTTCTTGTCTGCTACCACGAGGGTCTCCACGTTCAGGCCCTTTTGCGACTTTCCGGCTGATCTTCTGGGCCGCCCGGTGCTCCCGTATTCATCAAACCTGAGATAGGTGTCCTCTGTGGGAGGCTTGGGGGCATCTGCAGCGAATGGAAGAGCATGTGGACAGGGTATCGGTCCAGAACATTTGGGTGAGGTAGCCACAAATCTAAATGAGGTGAGGAGAAGGACTATAGAACCAACACTTCACTGAGCTACTGATAAGTGATGCCAACAGTGTCTGCCCTGGGGCTCTGCACCTAGTTTGTGGTCAGGCAAGATTCATTCAATAGAAGTTTGGATGGATGAATGGGTGGATGGATGGGTGAGTACAGGGGCGAATGGGTGGGTGGGTAGGTAAGTGGGTGGATGGATGTGTGGGGTGGATGCTTAGGTGGGTGGGTAGATGAGTGGGTGGATGCGTGGTGTGAGTGGGTGGATGGATTCAGTAACTCAGAAATGCTCCAATGAGTAAACGAAAAGCTACAATTCAAGTGGGTCAAGAAAAAATCAATTTTGTGAGAATAGCTTTTAAAAATAAAAATTGCTCATTTTATTTCATTACTAAAAAATGCAGAAATAGACATTATTCTTTGCATCTGAACTCATGATAACACTTTATACATTACTTCCTAAATAAAACTTAGAAATATATATCCTGTAGAAAACTGCCCATGTCTTATACTCTTGTTTTATCAACACAAACTTTAGCATAGCACAAAATAAATGACCAATCAGATCCCTGCCCTGATATTGACTTAGTGACACGGGAAACAGCATAGTTTGATTGATATTTAAAAGCATAAATACTTTGTGACAGGTAAGGTGCAGGCACCATCTTAACAGAATGGATACCGGCCACAGGCTGTGGGCAGAGCCCTGGACGTGCCTGTTGGACCAGACATGGTCTCTTTAGTGAATGGACAGTGACAAGTCCAAGGGTGGCTGGGAAGGAAAGGAGCACTTGAAAAGCTCAGGACAGTAACTACGTCAAGTAAGAGAGAATTATTTTGGTACTCTAACAACTGGTACAGTTATAACAGTGACGTCTACTCTCTACAGAGAGAAATTCAAAGAGCAGACCATTTAGAGGTAGATTTAAAACCTCAAGTGGAGGACACTGATACGTGACCTTGAGGTTAGTTACAATTATAGTAACACAACAGTACTATAGACCCCTGCCAAATAGATGCCACTAAAAGAGGATATTTCAATAATACCCCCAACAAAAAATAACTACAATAGTAAAAACACCGTCTGTCATTATTGCTCCCAATCAAGGTCTCAGTGACAGAAGCCCCCTGATGTGCCGGGGGGCAAGCATCACTTGGTTGCCCATTCAACTCACTTGCCACTCATGGCTCCTGAGCCTTTGCAGTGCGGTCAGCGACAATGGAGAGAGTTAATTTTAAATTTAATTTAATTTTAATTTAGAAACAATACTTGATTCAGTTATTAAAAAAAACGTAAGCATGCTTGGAACAACTTGAACATGTAGGTCTACTTTTTCAACATTAAATTTTATGAAACATAAATACAGATTTTTTTTCTGATGAGAGTTTATCATCTGAGTTGAAACTGTGCTGTGAGTGCAAAATAAATACTAGATTTCCAAAACTTAATATAAAAATAATAATTTGTTCCATTGATGGCAGATTAACATGATACTTTGTATTTTATTGCTTTAATAAAATATTATGTATTAATAAAATGAACTATTTTAAAAATTTAAAAAATGTGGCTATTAAAACACTTAAAATTCCATTTGGAGTTGGTATTATCTTGCATTTCTACTGGACATTGCTGGTCTGGAGAATGCAGGAGGCTGTGCCCAGGTCAAAAGACCATGCCCAAGGGTCCAATTAATTCACTGCCACTGCCACTCAGGTGCCGACATTCTTGTCTGCTGGGAAGTTTCTCCTTTAAATTGTTAAAGGAAGGCCCAACCACACCTGAGGATGCAACTCTGATTTCTTTCACTATTGGAGGACTGCATACTTTTCTTCTGAACACAGAGATAACATTGGAACCTGTGACTAAAATGTAGGAGGTACTAAAAGAATAAGAACAAAACAGCAGATAAAAATCTTTCCAGTTTATCCAAAAAAATTTAGTATCTATCACGTAGTGTCTGCCTGACAGAGATGATGTCTAGTCCACCTCCAAGACTAATTCCAATTTTAATATGCGAAGCCGGCACACCCAATGGCGCTTGAGAAAACCTATCGAGGGCCCATATATGAACAGAATAAGAAAAAGTTTCCTTACATACATTTCTTGCGTCGTCCACAAAAATGCTGCTTTTGCAACCTTCGATGCTGATGCTCTCTTTCTTGACTCTGGTACATGTGGGGAGTGTGTCTTGGGGTGTGACCCGGATAATTCTGGCTGGAACCCGGGTAGCCATGGTAACGCTGGACCATCTCCTCAGCGGTCCGTTTGTACAGTACGTGAGGGTGGTGGCCGGCAGGTGAGCTGTAGTTGTGTTCCTGGGCCAGCAGCTGAGGTAACGGTGAGATGAGGAATTCATTTCTTCTTGTCCTTATCAGACCTGACTAAAAAGCCAAACACAAAGGAAACATTAATGATTCCAGGCATGCCTTTTGTATGTGTCGATTTTCAGTAACTGTTTATTGGCTACTTCCTGCGTGCGGGCACTATGCCAAATGCTTGACTCGTATCTTCTCTTTTCATCTGTACCATTAGCAGTTGCAACTCTTATCATCCTGTTTTACAGATGAGGAAACCGAGGCTAAGATAGTAAGTGAGAAAGCCAATACTGGCACTGTGGGAAAGGAAAAATAATTTTCCCTCTATCTTTCTAGGCTCTTGGCTGAAATCACCCCTGTAATAAAAACAAAACAAACAAAAAAAATTAACAGGAGAAAAATAGATGTTTAATAACACGTACACCTCCCTTTATACATGGGAGATACCCAGGAACACCGTAATGCCTGGAAATGGCCCAAGCCACAACCTTAAACCTGTTTCATTACAGGGGTGCCTCAGCCAAGAACCTAGAAGGTGTGAGAAGGTGGCAAAATAGAGCCAGAGAGGTCATTCCAGAGGAGCCGCTTGCACGTCTTGCTCCTTGAGCCTTTGGAAAGTTTGAACTGGACAGCATAACCTTGGGACTGAGCCAAAGCAACACCACCTTGTAAGTAACTGCTTGTGAAACTAGCAGGAAAGCAGACACCCTGACCACGAGGACTGTGGATTGTGGCCTCTTCTTCTGAAGATAGAATAAGTCATCAGCCACGTGCAGCTAAAGAACTCCACCTGCTAGCATGGATAGAAATGTCTCTCCTTTCTTCCTGAAGTCACTTTCCTTTCCTGTCTCACTAACACCTCTTGCCTCCTGCGCTGGAATCAGCATCCAGCCTGGGTTTCTGCCTATATCTGTGCCCGGGACTGCAGTTCTGTAATCTTACACAAGTGCTTGTGGCCTCTCACTTTGGCTTTTTACTTTTAGGTTAATCAAGGATAAAGAGAAAAATGACTTCCCTCCCCACACACACTTAAGGGAGTCTGCACACATGTCTCTCACTGCGTCTTCTCCCACACGCTGGCGTGGCTCTCTGGTGCTCCCTGCCTATGTCTCAGCGTGAACACCACCCGCTCAGACCCTGGATGAAGCGGGCATCTCCCCACTTCTGCATTACCGCAGGCCACAGACGTTCGCTCTAGTCTACCTCCGGTGAAGGAAGCAAACAAAGTGCGCCCTGGTCCCCGCCACCTCTGATGCACGATGTCCATGTACGCGACAGTGGCATCCCAGGCGTCTGCCACGCAGCAGCAGCCAGTCTATATTTATTAGTCTATAAACACTTGTGGAATAAGTTACTGAAAGACACACAGAGTGGAGGGGCGCTGAGGGGATGCCAGCCCCCCACCCCTCCCTTCTCAGATGGGGAAAACAGAGTTGGGAAGTGACATGTCCAAATCCACTCAGAACTAAACAGAGAGGTGTGTGGGCCCAGTGTGTTTGTCCCATTACAGGAAGAATTTTTTTTTTATTGCTTCCTCAAAACAGAATTTTTCACTCTGCTTTGGAGTTACCTACAATTCTCCTGCAACAAAGAGGAAAAAGAAAGCTCCCAAACTGGTTAGTCCAGTTAAGGCACTTCAGTGGATTGAACCTTTGATATGACTTCAACCAGTTAGGAAGTTACTAAGGCTGGAGGGCTTTCAAAGATAATGCACCTTTTTTTTTTTTTCAAAAACATTTAAATCTTTTCTCTGTGTTGGGGACTGTAACTGGTGTCCTTGTCTACACGCAGCTCAGAAGAGATGAGGGGGTTCCACCTGCGCTGCCAGCTGAGATCCGCTCACGGGCGGCTGTGAGGGTTACACCAGGTCCCAGGTGAGGACAAGGACCATCCGGAGTGGACGAACTCCGATGTCATTATGCCGAGAGCACACCAACACTGGTAACGTCCTCAGGTCTCCCTGAAGCACACCAGTCTAAGAAACTGGAATATAACTTTTCACCGTCTGCATCTACAGCGGGGGACATGGTTTAATCGATAACTCGGACAGGCCCTTACATGTGGACACAGACTGAAAAAAGAGCATGTTCAGAATTCCCTAGTGTTGAAGAGGGAAAATCTCATGCTTTGGGAGAAAAAAACCAAAAATATACACGTCAACAAAAAACTGTCATTTCCCATCCACTCACTGGTCCTGTTATTCCCACCAATGGGACTCACAACAGAAATATGATTTAGGAGATTTATGTTTTCCAGATCCATATACTCAACAATCTTCCTTCAAAAGCCTGAAAAGCCCAGTTAAACTGGATGTAATCAGATACTGTCAATAACCCCAAGTCTTCACGGCCTGGTGAGAGAGGGGGTGGAAGCTAGTAAGAGCCCCCAAGTACTTTGAATTCTGTAATAGTTAAGTGTTCCTTTCATCCTTTCCCTTATCTCTTTGGGAAGTTTATAAACCTCTCAGGTACTCAAGTCCCTGATTTGTAAAATAGGAATAATAATAGCACTTCCCTTAGAGGATTTTTAGAGGTTAAATGATATTTGAAGTGCTAAGAACAGTACTTGGCACAGAAAAAATACTCAGTACATGTTTATTATTGTGATCATTATATGTGATTATTTGAGGGAACAAAGCAGAGAAGTCAGGCCATTTTCTAGCAGTGTGTTTGTATTGCAATTTCCCCCTTCGGCTGGACTTGAAATTCTGGGAAGCAGCATAAATGTTTTTTTCTGTTCATTGAGAAAAACAATGAACAGACTCAACAGGTTTTAAGATCTGAAAAGAGACAGATGAATGAAATTCTTGCAAACGTAACTGGAGATAAAGACAGAGGAGAAATAATTCCTCTTTCTTTTTTAACCTCGGATTGTTGCTCAACCCAAAGATTCTAGGTTTTAGTTTCGACTTGTTTGCAGGGTTGTTCTGACGGGGCTGAGAGAAGGCAGGCAGATGGGAAGTCGCCAGACCACTCCTCTTCAATGATGCTACTTGGACCATGATGTTCACAGGTCAAATCATTTAAATCCAGCTTTCATCCATTCTGAAGACCCAATCTCTTATCCAGCGGCTGTTTCCTGAGAACAAACAGGCAGCTTCATGGGGGAAAAAATACCTTTGACTGACTTTAAAGAAATAAATGGATGGTTACTGCTGGGAGAAAGAGAAAAGCAAAGCAGACTTTCTGGAAAATATGGCAGAATGCACCGTGAGTGTGGACTAGAGCTGTCAAATCCCACACCGGCCATCAGTTTAGACAGACGGTAACAGCCCACTCCCCCCAGTGAACGAACACCTGGGCAGATCCCTCCAAGGCTGTTCAACAGCTGCTCACTGAGCACCCGGGTGCATGCAGCCGCGTCCCTCACGAAGATGTTTATCCAGGTGACCCCTGACCTCAGCCAGGCAGGTAGGGTCTCCATGTACTCTCAGTGGCTTCGGCTTTCTGAGTCATGCTGAGAGTGATGGATGAAGGGGGGGAAAGGTCCAAAAAACCTGCTTCAGCAATTCTTAGAAATGCCTGGCTTTTTTCCCTTCCCTAGCTTGGGATGTTCAGCTCCTTCAGACACTCTGGTAGGCACAAAGCAAATGATCATCTTCTTTCACTTACTAACCAACTGTGGCTCCAAAACAGCATCAGCCAACATGGCTTTGACCGCATGCAATGGTTTATGCTATTGACACAAAAACAAATCATCTCAGTTCCTTCCTTAACTATCTGTACTGGTCTAGATTACGTCGTTCTGGTGTCTCTTAAGAGATATTAATAACATGCTGATGAAACTCACTTATTTGGCTAATTAATAATATTTCTGTTGGAATTAATTCTTAATTACTTCACTAGCCCAAGTCTCATGAGACCAGGATACAGAGGCTCACAACTCAACATTGGGTTGAGAGGTGTGCGCCGATTATGTCCGATAGACGTCTGTGCCCATTCTCTGAAGGCATTTACTTCTAAAAAGCTCTTTTTATTTTTTAAACAATGCGTAAATATCAAAATGGTTGGCATGTTTACCGTAGCTACTATATAAATTTTAGTATTAATTTCAAAAAATAAATCCACAAATGTTCATATAGTTTTTTTAAGCAGTCAAAAATCTATGACTTAACACTTATAAACTAATCCGAGTAGTTTAATCATGACCGACAGAGGGCTCTCTCCTTTTCTCCCCGCCCCCTTTACTGCCTCCACCAATCGGAAGAGTTGTTCAGTTTCCTGTGCACCAGACAGTGCGCAAAACATTCTCTCTGCGAAGTCTCATCTGGCTCTCACAACGGTCCGTCCGATAGGCACTCTCATTAAACCTTCTGGTGACACAGCCTTCCCTCGCCCTTAAAGACACATCCCATCAGGATTCAAGAAAAGTTCAAGAAACACTGTATTGTATAACTAAAACTTACCAAGAAAGGACTGAATGTATGTGTGAAAAATTTTTACAGGTAAATCTATGAGGTGAAGAATGTGTTCGTTAACTCAGTGGGGAAACTCTTTTCATGATGCAGGTAAATTCAAATCATCACATTATACACTTTAAATATCTTACAGTTTTGTTAATTATACCCCAGTAAAGCTGAAAAACAAAGAGAAAAGATTCTAGAGAGGATGTGACTTTTTTTTGGCAGAGGAGGTTAGCAGCCCAAATAACTGACTCTTAAGGACAAAACACTTGTGGGCTGGCGTAACGTGAGTGCTACCCTGTCAGCTCCCTTTTCCTGCCATTTCCTATGGAAAGGAAGGACGCTGAGAGGTTCCCAGAAACTCAGACCTTCTGGAAATGAAGGCAGGGGTCAAGTGGTGCTAAAATCAGAGCCATCCTTTTGGCTTCCCTCTCGATTTTCACACCAAAGCATCGTGTTCAATGGCATCAGTCATGGAGAAAGCTTCTCCGTGCACCTGGAGATCCCGGCTCAGCTGCTGTCTGGAATGTGGCCTGACTGGACATTAGTAAGCTAGTTCAGACTCACCCTGCAGTGCTCTGGTTTTGCGCTTCTATTCCATTGCAAGTACTTGCAGGGCATGGCCAGGCTACTCTGCTTTGCAACAGCCAAGGCCTGTCCTGTATGTCAGAGGCACTCAGCATATCTTTGGGAGAGGATAAGTGAAACCCCCTCTTCTCTGCTCCTCCAATAGCTAACCATGCCCTGACAATCAACAAGGACAGATGTCAAAGCTGTGTGAACCCTTCCCAGCAGTTTGGCCATGCAGACTTTCTGTTCTAGGGAAGACGGAGGAAGGAGCTCCTTGACACTCTGCTGCCACACAGTCTTCTTTGCCCCAGCCTTTCCTTGTGAATCAGATCATTTCAAAGGAAGCTTAAGGAAGGACTCCATTTGGAAAACACATGACTGCCATAAAGGCTGTTGGTTAATTGTGAGGGACCAAGTCGAGATAGCTAGCGTGTCTGGATTTAATAGAAACCAGACTTTCCATGAACTTCACATGAGACCACGCAGCCAGCCTCTCTCCCTAGATCATTCCAAGCTTTGGTGCTGTGTCTGCTAATAACAGTCCTCCTTCGTCTCATGTCATGTCAATGTCCTCTGGAAGGGGGGTACATCTGGGAAGAGGCAGTCATAACTTATATCCATCAGGGTTGTGTTTTTAAATGTCAATTTCAGAATCCAAATTTGTGCTCCCAACCTCAAATTTCCATTTTCTCTAAATAATATCCTACCAAGTGCAGTATTATGTGGTTGACAATGTTGACAAATTTCAACATACAATTAGCTCTTGAGCTCCTAGCTCTGCCCTTCCCTGTGTTCTGATTCCAGTCTTGTCACGTGTCGCCCCAGCCCTGGAGTCAAGCACTGGCCTCCTCTCTGATCTCCCTGTGGGCAATGCCTACCCTCTGTTGCTCCAAGGTTTATTCTTCTACAGCATCTCTTTAAACAGGCCACATTCGTGCTGACTTATGACAAGAGGAACATCAGCACAAGAAATACGGATTTTGAACAACACTGCAGTCCAGTTCAATCTAAACCTAGCCCCTAGTGGCCTCTCTATCCAGCTTCTACCCCTTTTTACTGAACCCCAGGTACTCGGCTCCTTTGCTGTTCCATCAACAGGACAGCTGAGCTCTAATCCCAGGACCTTCGTGACTGCAGTTTCCTGTGTCCACAGCAGCGACTGTCAACCCATGTGCCACGAGAACTTCAAAAACACGTGATACCGGACTATTGAGTCAGGGGCACTGACATCCTTTCCCTTAGATGATCAAATAAAAAAAAAAAATGAAAACAGCCAACGCAACAATAGCCATCTGGTGTGAATGAATCAAAATGATGCCCATTTATAGTCAGATCGGCAAAAAATAACATTGTGTGGTGTACTTCAGAATTTTAGTAATTAGTTTATGTGTGCCATGAGATGAAAAAGGTTGAGAATCACTGTCCTAGGGTGTTCTTTTCCCAGACACCTCACTGCATTTAGAGTTTTGCCCAGAGACCACGTCTTCAAACCACCCCATGCACAAAGCAAACCCAGTCGCCCTCCGTGCCAGTCAGCTTCCTTTTTCCGTAGAACCCTCACGGTCACTCGGTGGTGCACCGTGTGCTGTTGCCTGTGTGTTTTTTGTCCGTTGTTCCTGTTCACTCCCTAAAACCTGGGGCTTTGTGCCTGTGTTGCTCATTTGCATGTGTCCAGTGTTTGGTGCATGGTTGGTGCTCTGTAAATATTTGTGGAACTAATGAATGAGCCAGAAATGAGGCGAATGTCTGGCACTAAGGGAGACAAAAGCAAGCAAGGCAGTGATGGCTGAACTTAAGGATGCTTCTACAATGGGAGACAAACATAACCAATTAGTCAGATACATTATATCCTTTCCTGAGTCGTCATTCTGATTTATATGCCCCTGGAGCAGGCTTCTTTACCATACTGTGCTTTGCCACAGCACTTGTCAAAGGGGTCTTTCACCCTCTCTCCGTGTCAAGTAAATCCCTGCAAAGGGGAGGTGGCGTTTCACTAGACTTTGTCCCCTTAGTGTACTCAGATGGCACTGGCGTGACATTTAAACCATCGTGAGTGAATGGGGAATATACAGAATCCTGTGGGATTACAACGTCAGGGCAGACTACCCCTGAGAATAATATTCAAACTTTTGTCCCGTAAGGAACAGCAGAAGGTTTTGAAGGGAAAAGCCATAAGAACATAAAAACCAATCTGTTACGGAAAACCGGCTGGACCCCAGTTGTAGAGCCTCTGCGTCCTGTAACACTGAAAGGCAAACTAATTTGACACTATACTTTTCCTGATTATCGTGAAAAATGCCAAAGAATTAGACAAGACTAGAAAATTATATGATGAGCACCCATTAGCTAATATCCAGTTTGTCAACTCTTACTATGCCATCTTTGCTTCAAATTTCTTTTTTAAAGAGCCTTATTATTATAGATATAGGTATTCAAATACAAAAGTCTAAACTCTCAATTTAAAAATAAGTGGAAGCACATACTGTGCTCATGGATTGGAAGAATTAACATCATTAAATGTCCGTACTACCCAAAGCAATCTATAAATCCAATGCAGGTCCTATGAAAATACCAATGGTGTATTTCACAGAACTAAAACAAATAATCCAAAAATTTATATGGAACCACGAAAGACTCTGAACAGCCTCAGTAAGCTTGAGAAAAAAAGAACATGTTGGGGGTAACACACTGATATCAAACCTTGTAGGTCACAGTAATCCAAAAAGCATGGTACTGGCATAAAAACTGACATACAGGTCAATGAAACAGAAAGAGCACCCAGTAATAAACCCACATCTATATAGTCAATTATTTGACAAAGGAGACAAGAACATATAATGCGGTAAAGATAGTCTCTTCAATAAATGATGTTGGGAAAATTGGAGATAGAAGAAAAAAAAAGAAAGAAACTAGACCATCTTCTTATACCATAGAAAAGAATAAACTAAAAAATTAATGACTTAAATATAAGACTCAAATCCATAAAACTCCTAGGAAAAAACATAGGCAGTAAAATCTCTGACATTTCTCTTAGCACTATTTTTTTTCCTGCTATATCTCCTCAAACAAGGGAAACAAAAGGAAAACAATGGGATCACATCAAACTAAAAAGTTTTTGTACAGCAAAGGGAACCACCAGCAAAACAAAAAGAAAATCTACCAAATGGGAAAAGATATTTGCCAATGATACATCAGATCCAAAGTTTATAAGGCACTCATACAACTGAACACTGAAAAAAAACAAAGAATCCAATCACCAAATAGATAGGACCTGAATAGATACTTTTTCAAAGAAGACATACAGATGGCCAATAGACATATAAAAAGATGCTCAATTGTCACTAATTGTCAGAGAGATGCAAATTAAAACCACAATAAGATATCACCTCATACCTATCAGAATGGCTATCACCAATAAATCAGCAAACAACAAGCATTGGCGAGAAGGCAGAGAAAAGAACTTCGGTGGGAACACAGATTGGTGCAGCTACTATGAAAGACAATATGGAGAATCCTCAAAAAATTAAAACAAAAACTGCTTTATGACCCAGGGATTGCACTTCTAGATATATTTCCAAAGAAACCCAAGCCACTATTTTGAAAGATTATCTGCACCCCTACATTCACTGCAGCATTATTTACAGTAGCCAAGATATGAAAGCACCCAAGTGCCCATCAATAGATGAGTGGGCAAAAAACGTTGTGGTACAGATATACAATAGAATATTACGTAGCCACGAAAAAAGAATGCAGCCTTACCATGTGGGACAGTGTGGATGGAGCTAGAGGGTATTATGTTAAGTGAAATAAGTCGGCCCAAGAAAGACAAATATCATATAATTTCATTTATATGTGGAATCTAAAGCACAAAATAAACAAAACTGAAACACACTCACAGACACAGAGAACAGACTGATGGTTGCCAAGGGAGTGGGGGGAAGGTGGGGAACTGGGTAAAAATGGTGAATGGATTAAGAAGTACAAATTGGAAGTTACAAAATAGTCATGGGATGTAAAGTATAGCGCAGAGAATATAGTCAATAGCATTGTAATAACCATGTGCAGGTCCAGGTGGGTAGATATCAGGGGGACCACTGTGTAAAGTATATAATTGTCTAACTACTATGCTATACACCTGAAACTGATACAAAATAGTACTGAATATAAACTGTTATGGGAAAATATAATTAAAAAAAGAAAAAGGAAACTCTCAGTATTGAATCAATTACAGTGAATATTTTCATATAAGATTAGTATCCCTTGCTATCAAAACTCTAACTCCTTGCTATCTAAAATCAATAATCAATACATTATTGTTGTCTACTGCTATTTAAGTTCTCGCTATCCAAATTTATTTGGTTCCTGAGTTTGGACAGGAAGGAATTTACGTAGTTGGCTTAATATACATTTGCCGAAAATAGTGATGTTTCTAGGAGGAACAGCTGACACGGGTCCTGTGACCCAGCTGGAGCTGCATAAATAGTGTCTGCTACATTTGCAAGATGCTGGAGCAATTGGTTTTGAAATAAACGGCGCTCCTCCATTTCCAAGGCTGCTGCCTGCTGGTGCGCGCCATCAGGAAGACATATGTTTATACTTGTGTCTGTAGTGGTGATGGGTTATGTCAAGCCCTCCACCCTACCTTGCCCTGCCTACCTTGGAACTGACAGCATTCATTTTTTGAAAAGACAGCTGGAGCGGGAAGCCACTCCAGTAAGCAGCTGTTAGAGATGTGATGAAGTTCACCACGTGGCGTCCACCCATTGGGTAGCCACGCCGAGGGGCTAGGTGGCTGACTGCACTGCCCGAGCCTTCCCAAGCGTGGTGCGTGGCTGCCAGAGATGCACACCATGTGGGAACAGCTGGCCCCAACTGTCCCCAGTTATTTCTCTTTCTCCTGCCCCTTCTTGCTCCCTGCCTTTAAGGTAAAACCAAGGAAAATAATCATAGGATTATGGGATGTTAGCAATTATGTACTTCAGCCCCCTGATTTTACAGAGGAAGAAAATGGGATCCAGAAAGAAGAAAGAAACTAGCCCAAGTCTCACAACTGCTTAGCAGTGGATCATTCTTGCCTAGCATTTTGTTTTCTCAACTACTTGATGAAGAGGTTGGACTTGATCACTTAAGGACCCGTCTACTTCTGCAATTTTATTCTTTTTAGGAGTGGAGATGACATACAGGTTATTTACTGTGATGCAAAACACAAGTTCTGCCCAAGATGGCTAGCTTGCATGACAGCCTGGTACACACGTAGCAATAAACATGTTTCTCGATGGTGCTGCATAGCATCAGAACCCAGTTAGGAGTCTTACCACCCATCTTTAACCTGGCTGAATATCAAGTATAAAGATGTAGACATATCGAGGTGTGACAGATTTCATTGACTGGCTGCCTCTTGCATGCACGCCCTGAGCCAGCAACCCAGGCATGTGCCTTGACTGGGAATTGAACAGTCAATTTGTGGGATGACACCCACAAATTGCTTTGCTTTGTGGGATGACACCAAAACCAGCTGAGCCACCCCAGTCCACGCACAGCACAGTATTATTAGCTGTAGTCACCATGCTGCATGTGACATCTCCAGAACCTACTCACCCCGCATAATTGAAAGTCTGTGCACCTCCCCATTTCCCAGACCCTTCGGCCCGGCAGTTACCGCTCTATTCTCCGGTTCTATGAGTGTGACCCTTTGAGGTTCCGCCTATAAGTGAGAACGTGCAGTATCTGTCCTTCCATGGCTGATTTACTTCACTTAGTGTAATGCTCACCCTAGCTGTTGCAAATGACAGGATTTCCCCCTTTTTGATGGCTTCATTGCATATGTACATCACACTTTTTCATCACTGATTCGTTGATGGGCACTTCAGTTGATCCCGTATCTCGGCTACCGTGAATGATGCTGCGTTGAACCAGGGAGTGCAGATGTCTCTTCGAGATCCTGATTTCGTTTCCTTTGGATCTATACCCCTAAGTGAAATTATTGGGTTACGTGGTAGTTCTATTTCTTTTTGAGAAATCTCCACATTTTTTTCCAAAATGACTGTACATTCCCACCAACAACATACAGTGTCCTTCCCGATACTTACCTCCTCCTGTCTTTTTTATAATACCCGTTCTGACAGGTGCCAGGTGACTCCTCATGGTAGCTTTGACTTGCATTTCCTCAATGATTAGTGGTGCTAAGCATTTTTTCATATCCCATTTTGGCCATTGTATGCCTTCTTTTGAGAAACATCTATTCAGGCCCTCTGTTCATTTTTTAAATCAAGATATATATTCTCTTGCTACTGAGTTCCTTATACATTTTGGAAATCAACCATTTATCAGATGTATGGTGTGCCAGTATTTTCTTTCATTTTGTAAGTTGTCTTTTCACTTTGTTTATCATTTCCTTTGCTGTGCAGGCGCTTCTTAGTCAGATGCAGCTCTGTGTGTCTATTTCTGCTTTTGTCGTCTGTGCTTTTGGGGTCAAATCCAAAAATTCACTGCCCAGACCAACGAATACAGAAGCATTTCCCCTATATTCTCTTCTTATACTTTTATAGTTTCCAGTCTTTTGTTAAGTCTTTCATTAAGTCTTTCATCCACTTAGCTTAGCTGTTGTGAGGGCTTTTTCATGCACAAATGGTGATTCAAATCATGTTTCTAGGAGGGGACCAGCACTGGAAACTTCTACTCTGCCATCTTGCTGACCTCACTCTCCGTCCGGAGGTTTTGTCATTCAACTCCGTGTTAATGTTGTTTTTTTCATATAGGAATTTGAACCCAATACTGTCATTTCATTCAATTTTTCAAGAGAAGTCAGAAATTCTGTTTTGTATGTACAACCACTGGGCATCAGCTAAGGTTGCCCCCTATGGATCTGACATACGCTCTCCAGTTCCTCGCAGCGCCCACCCTTCCCACTGCCCCACGTCCCTCGTTACATTACTGGCCTGGTGCCAGTGGGCATTTAGCTTCATGCCCTCTGCCTTCATGCAACCCTGTTTTTCATGCATTGCTTTTATAAGAGTCGTGTCTGATTATTAGAGACATTTCTTTTTCCTTCTTTTTTACCTGCTGGATCACTGAGCACAGTGCTGACTCCACAAATGTAATTATTGAACAAAAAGTATCTGCTATGAATGAGCAAAAGGAAAAAGAACTGAGATTTAGAGTCTGGATTTGAATCTAAGTTCTGACTCCACACCTTGAAATCTTTGCAACCTCGGAACATTTGCATTTCCCCCTTGCCTGTCTCCCCCACCCAGCCTTCGTTTCCTCACATGTAACGTGACAATGACAGAGAATTTTAGGTTTTGAGCACTGTTTGGGATTATACCAGGTAAATCACACTTGGGTGACAGGGATTCATTAAGAGATTAATAAACGATCACGGTTTGCACGGGCCAGTAGATAAACACAGCTTTCTGAGAAGGTTGCATTAGAAGCAGTTTATTTACCTTGAAGTCTGTTGGTTTGCAAATACTCGGGTGCCTTCATGCAGAAACAAACTACAGAAGCCTGCAAATGGGTAAACATTTCTGTTCTGTGAACCGAACTGGCCTTCTGTAGCATCCAAATTACTACTCCAAACAGATGCTGGGGATGGAGGAGGGGTGCCTGGCGGCAAAAATAGCAAAGGGCCATTTGCATTAAATTAAATTAATACCCTCCATCCAGATTCAGCTTCAGAATGACATAAATAAGATAGGATGTCAGGCCAATGCATATGCTGTTAACTCGTTAACATATAACAGAGGGATTAATTAAGTATGTGTGGGGATTTCCAAGTTTTTTCCTCAGGCTTTCATAGTTTCCTTGGCTTGTCCAACTGTCATGCAAGCTCTCTCCCCTTTACAAGCACAGTGTGGCAGGAAGACAAGAAGTGGCTTTCTTGCCAAATGTTGGGTCACTTCCATCTGATGTCAATAGTTACATATTAGTCTGTCATGGGTCATGGATCAGTTTACAAAGTTATTCAAAATGTCAGATGGCTCTGGCCACACTTGTCCTGGGGTAAGTTGAACTTCAAACCAAGTCTGCGCCGGCTTCCTGAGTGCTGATAAAAACAGCCAACTAGGTGCTTGCAGGCAGACTCCAAGGGCTCCAGTCAAGTGCACGCTCACAGAGACAGCTCTGTCCTGACTCAGCTGCTCGTTTTTCCTACGCTGCCTGCAGTTTACTCCCCACCCATGCTTCAGTGGAGTGTAAAGCATTTGGAAGTGAATTGCTTTCACTGTCATGTCTCCTTTAATCAGAGATTTCAGGCTGCATATCAGTGGTTTACCATGATCACATTAAGAAAATCAGCAGCAGGACGCTGAGTTCTTTAGCTTCTGCCAAAAAGAGTTTTGTTTGTTTCTACAACCATAGCTAAGATAACATGGGTACTGAGGTTACAGCTAACATCTTACACGGATCCCTCAACAATGAAGACTGTGGGTAACATTGTACCTTTGCTATCCAATAGGCTGTTTATTTATCTAATGACTGCCGCCCTCACTTGGCTGCTGTGGACCCAGCTCCAGTAGGAGAGACTGGTGCCTGCTCTGATATCCTCTCTGTCTCCATCTCTCACCACTACGCCCTCCCCACCCCCACCCTTCAATACTTTCTAAGCAGGGAGGCCTTTCTGCTGTTCTCTAAACTTGCCAAACCTGTTTGGGGCTTTCTGCAAACCCCCAGCTCTCTGTGAGACTGAATTTACCTTCTCAGAAAGGTTTTCCCTGACTATCTAATTAAAAACACCTCCTCCCCCTCCCATATCATCATTGTGGGCAGCGGTGTGGTCATGCCACCAATGGGAACCAAATGTCTGGGTTCAAGTTCTGGCTCCTCTACTTGGGAGACTTGTGATCTTGATTGAGTCACTGGACGCTTTGTGCCTCAGTTTCCTGAGGACAAGTGAAGGACAGGCTTGTGCTGAGCATTGAAGACATTAATACACATAAACCACTTAGAATAGTGTCTGACACACAGTGAGTGCCTGGCTGGTCTATTTCATTTGCTGCTTTTCCACCTGAAAGTATTGTGTTTCTTGAGCGAATGATTATTTATATTTTCCCAGGAGCATGTGGGGTAGCAGAGAGGAGGAACCTTGCATGTTCCTTGCATGTTTTTTAATCCCTGAGTCATGTCTGATGCTTTTGGGACAAGATAGCAGCCACTAACGAAGCTGGCGGTGGTCAACTAAGAAGTCATCGGGTGGGGAACCAGGGATGTGATTAAAGAAAGATAAAAACAAGAGCATTGCAAACTTTGTATTACCTAGTTCCACAAAATGTTTATAAAAATCACAGCCTATATAGAGAGTTCAGTTTTTATTTGTTACTTTTGCGGCGGGGGCAGGGGGTGGTTCTGGAAAACTCCCCCACATGGTAGCATGTGACGGTCAGATTAACTCATTCAACAAACACTGAGTATTTATAATGGATTAGGCACTGACCTAGGCATGAAACAGCTCTGGACCCTGTGCCTCAGGCTGCCCAGGGAAACCAACTGCTGAGCAGACATCCCAAGGCAGCCTCCTTCTGCCCTCCCCTCACCTACCCTCCCAAGGAGCTTGGGAGATCATGGAAGGGGCACCTAACAAATTCTTAGAAAGGCTTCTCAGAAGAGGGAATGTCTAAGCTTCGTCTTTAATGAGGCCGGTGTCAGCCAGGTGAGCAAGGGGCGGGGGAGGGTGGGTATCCAGGTGAGGGAGCAAAGGTGAAACAGAAAGAGTGGCTGGCCGCCTGAAGCTATTTGATTTGTCAAGCATGGAATGGTTATTTGCACTGGCATGCATATGCTTTTAAGAGTGGAAAGTAGCAGACTTTTAAAAGCTCTAAATACTAAAAAGATAATGTGCACCCACACGTAATTCCAAATAAAAAATTGTGAGTAAGACTTACATTCACTTGACAGTACCACAGCCAGAGTCTGACAACTCGTAACACAAAAAAAGCCATTGTGTTCATTAAAATGAAGGGCTCTGAGCTCCATCCTGAGAAAAGTGGAGACTCATCGGGGATTTAATCCTGAGCCGAGTTCACCTGGCTGCAACACGGAGGAGGAACTGATTGAAAGAAAGACAAGAGTGGAGACTAAGAAATTATCGGAGGCTAGTGCCCGGGTTCCTGCAGAGAAAACGGCAATAGAGGCTGAGCAGTGATGGCGAAGATGGAATCGAGTATGCAAATTAGAGAAAAAGAAGAAGGTGGACTTACAAGGGCTTACTTATCGGGTGTGGAAAGTTAAGGTAGGTGCTCAGGCCTCTCTTGTAAGCAGCTGGATAGATCAAAAATGAAAAGGGCCCATGGCTTCATTTTTGTCACCCAGCCTGTGGACTTCCTGTAGACAACCCCTTCAACCCACCAAATCTGTACTGTCCAGTATGGGAGCTACTGGCCCCACGTCGCTATTTATGTTTAAATTTAATTCCTTCCAAGTGCTCATTAGTTGCGCGTTGCTAGCAGCCACCGTAGTGGACAGCGTAGAAAGTTGTATTGGCTGCACCATGCTCCCACCCTTCCATCGACTTTAATAAATTGTCCTGATCCCACACATTTATAATTTGCTTTCCTTTTTAAAGTAAAAGATGTCAAGCTACTTCTAAAGACAGAAATTTCTATCTACTTACAGGCATAAATTAAATGTCACAGCACGCACGCATTTAGGAGAGAAAGGAGGCAGGATTAGAAACCAACCCATCATGATTCCACAGTCTTAGGTAAGATTAAAAGAGGCTTGCTGCAAACAAGCTGGAACCTAGTAATGTCAAATACCAAGTAATTATGTGGGTGTTCCTGATAGAGTAGCAATAGCCAGGGGGCGGGGGGAGCAGTCAGCAGTAAGGTTCTATTGATCTGCCTTTTAATATCTGCAAAGAGCCTTGTGACCAACCTATAATCTCTATAATCTGCTGGGGTTAAACATAATGAAAATTAAATATCTGAAAACAATAAAAAAACTACAACAGCTGTATTTGGTTTCAAGTTGAACAGAAAGAAGAGGTATTATTTTCTTCATGCAGGTAGCAGGCAGGGGGACCCAGGAATTCACTTCAGATCAGATAATACATCACTTTCTGAGTTTCCAAGCAGCCTCACAAAGGGATCCATCTACATCATGGGAGAAGGTGGCTTGGTAATTTGGACAAAATGTAATTTATATTGGTATTAACTAAAATAATAGCCTCATTGACCACTTACGTTCACAGAAACTTCAGTACCAGAAAAACAGTCCCTTCCAGGCTACCCAGTAATCATACAGGAAATCACTGAGTCAAATTTTTGCCCACATACTGTGTGCCAGGCATAACTGGTAGTATTATGGGAAAGAAAACAGTCAAGGTCAAGTGATAACACCTTGCTCCTCTGCTCAAAACTCCTGGCCAGCTCCAGTGCAGCCCAGATTAAAAGTCAAAGTGTTTTTCATGGTCTACATGGGTTGTCATGTTAACTTCATGATTTGCAGGATCTGAACTCACTCATTTGTCTTTGACTTCACTTCCTAATGCTCATCTTTCACTAAATGAGCACCTGCTGTGCTGGCCTGACGGCTATTCTTAAATATGCCAACTATAATGCTCCTGTGTAGGGCCTTCATGCGGGCATGTTCTGTTTATTCTGCCCAGAACACTCAACCCCACCTGCCTTACGCCCTCATTTCCTCCCTGCTCATCTGTCACTTTCAGTGAGATGGTCCCTGACCCCCTTTATGAAATTCTCATCCCACTACTCCCCAGCCCATCCCCCTGCTTTACATTCCTTTATAACACTTTACCTGCAGATAGATTATAATGTGTTTGCTTATGGTCCACTTCCTCCTGCTACAGTACAGGCTCCAGGAGGGCAGTCACTTCAATTTGTTCTGCTGTATTCCCAGTGCCTGGCCTGCTCCTGGCATAGACTGGGCCTGAAAATTATTTGTTGAATCAATGAGTACCTCCATCCTTGTTGAATAAATGCATACCGTTTTACACCTAGATGGCAGATCCCTGTGTATTAAGTACTAAAATCATATCTTTTTGATATAATAACAACGTATTTCATTTACCACTGAGTTTAATCAGGCATTAGATCAAAGTATAAATGTAAGCTATTAAATCCTTTTTATGTTGATTTGATCAGTGGGCTGTCAAGGAAACTTACAGCTTGGGGAGCTCAAGGCATCTAAAAGAACAGAGAAAGGTGTCATTAAAGAAGTGAAAAACCCGAATCAGGAGTTAGTGGGTACTACAGAAGGGGCAGTGTGCTGATCATGATTTCTAAAAGTCAGCCACATGTCTAAGGATAGCATTTAAAGCACTTTAAAACTGAAAGGGCTCCTTTCTGGTCCAGATGACAGAGTAGGTACACACTGTGTTCACCTCGTCTCACAAACACATCAAAATTGCAATGTAATTATACAATGCCGTCATTGAGAACCACTTGAAGACTAGCTGAACAGAATTCCTATAACTAAAGACATTTAACTAATATCTTTCTTTTCAAGTGAACATAGAATATTTTTCTAGGATAAACCACATGTTAGGCCACAGAACAAGACTCAATAAATGTAAGAAGATTGAAATCATATCAAGTGTCTTCACCAATAACAATGGCATGAACTAGAAATCAGCTGCAAGAAGAAAACTGAAAGACATGCAAATACATGGAAGTGAAATAACATGCTACTAAATAATGAATGGGTTCATAACTAGATCAAAGAAGAAATCAAAACATACCTTGAGACAAGTGAAAATGAAAATATAACAGCCCAAATCTATGGAACACAACCAAAGCTGTTCTTGAGGAAAATTCATAGCCAATATAGCCCTACTGAAAGAAACAAGAAAAATCTCAATTTAACACTACACTGAAAACAAATAGGAAAAAAACAAAAACCAATGTGAGAAGTTAGAAAATAATAAAGATCAAAGGGGAAAGAAACAAAACAGCTTCTAAAAGAACAATAGGAAAAAATTAATGAAATGAAGAACTGGTTCTTTGAAAAGATAAACCAAATAGATAAATCTTTATCAAGATTGCTAAAAAAAAAAAAGAGCAGTCGCAAATAAATGACATGAGAAATGAAATGAAAGTAGTAACAGCTAAATACAAAGGATTTTAAGAAAATGCAATGAAAGATTTTATGCCAACAAATTGGACAACCTATAAGAAATGGATAACTTCCTAGAATCATACAAGCTGCCAAAACTAAACCAAGAAGAAAGAAGAAAATCTGAACAGCTTGATAACCGCAAATTACATCATATCAATAATAATAATAAATAAAAAAACCCTCTCAACAAACAAAAGTCCTGGACCAGATAGCCTCACAGGTAAATTTTAACAAATATTCAAATAAAATTAATTTCTATCCTTCAGAAATTATTTCAAATAACTGAAGAGGAAGGAGGCAAAGATTAACATGATATCAAAACCAGACAAAAATACTATTAAAAAAAACAGAAAATTATAGGCCAATATACCTGATGAACATAGACAAAAAAAATCCTCAACAAAACACTAGCAAACCAAATTCAGCAATACACTAAAAAGATCATACCCCATGATTAAATAGGATTTATCCCTAGGATGCAAGGTTGGTTTAACATCCACAGATCAATTAACATGATACGCCACATAACAAAATGAAGGATAAAAATCACATGATCATACCAATAAATGCAGAAAAAGCATTTGACAAAAGCCAACATCTGTTTATAATAAAGTCTCTCCTCAAAGAGAGGATAGAGTAAACACACTTCAACACAATAAAGGCCATCTATGACAAATCCATAGCTAACATCATATTCAATGGTGTAAGCTAAAAGGTTTTTCTTTAAGATCATGAAAAATACAAGGATGTCCACTTTCACAACTTTTATTCAATGTAGTATTGAAAATCCTAGCCACAGCAATCAGACAAGAAAAAAAAGGCATCCAAATTGGAAAGGAAGAAGTAAAATTGCTATTATTTGCAGATGACATGATACAATATAGAGAGAACTCAAGTTTTCACAAAAACACTGTAAGAACTAAATAAATGAATTCAGCAAAGTAGGGTAAAAATATTCAGAATTCAGTTGCAGTTTATATACCCATAAAAGTCAGAGAAAGAAATTAAGAAAACAATCCCATTCACAACTGCATCAGAAAGAATAAAATGCCTAGGAATAAATTTAACCAAGGAGGTAAAAGACCTATACTCAGAAAACTATAAGACATTAAAGAAAGTCATTAAAAAAGATGGAGATAAATGGAACAATAAACTGTGCTCGTGGGTAGGAAAAAAAACTAAGATCTTTAAAATGTCCATACTACCCAAAGCAATCTACAGATTCAATGTAATCCCTATCAAAATACCAATGGCATTTTTCAATAGAATGAGGAATTCTAAAGTTTATACAGAACCACAAATTACCCAAATAGCCAAAGCAATACTGAGAAAGAACAAAGCTGGAGTTATCACACTACCTGATATCAAACTACACTACAAGGCTATGTAATCAAAACAGCATGGTTTTGGCATACAGACACATAGATCAATGCAACAAAATAGAGAGTCCAGAGATAAAACCATAATGATCAACCAATCTATGACAAAGGAGGCAAGAATATACAATGGAGTAAAGGCAGTCTCTTCAACAAATGGTGACGGGAAAACTGGACAGATACATGCAAAAAAATGAAACTAGATCATTTCTTATAAAAGAATAAACTCAAAATGAATTGAAGACTTAAATGTAAGGCCCCAAACTATAAAACTCATAGAAGAAAACAAAGGCAGTAAACTATTTGACAGTGCTTATTGAAATATTTTTTGGATATGTCTCCTTGGGCAAGGGGAACAAAAATAAGTAAGTAAATAAATAGGACTATATCAAACTAAAAAGTTTTTGTTTGCATACTGAAGAAAACCATCAATAAAATGAAAATACAACATACTAAATAGGAGATGGTATTCACCAATGATACATCAAATATGGGTTTAATATGCACATTATAAAAGGAAGTCATTCAATCACACACACAACAATTAAAGAATGGACAGAGGACCTGAACAGACATTTCTCCAAAGAGACCATAGCGATGACCAAAGGACATACAAAAAGATGTTCAACATCACCAATCATCAGGGAAATGCAAATTAAAACTACAATGAAATATCACCTCATGCCTGTCAGAAGGGCTATCTTCAATAAATCAATGAACCATGAAGGTTGGCTTGGTGAGGATTTAGAGAGAAAAAACAGCCTTCATGTACTGTTGATGGTACTGTAAATGGTGCAGTCACTATGGAAAACAGTATGGAGGGTCCTCAAAAAATTAACAACAGAATTACTATATGATTTAGCAATTCCACTTCAGGATATTTATCTGAAGAAATCCAAACCACTAACTTGAAAGGATATATGTATCCCATATTCACTGCAGCATTATTTACAATAGCCAAGATAGGGAAGCAGCCTAAGTGTCCATCCATAGATAATTGGGTAATGAAGACATGACACAAATATACAGTGGACTGTTACTCAGCTGTTACAAAGAATGAAATCTTGTCATTTGCAACAACATGGATGGACCTAGAGGGTATTATGCTAAGTGTAATTAAAGTCAGACAGAGAAAGAGAAATGCCATATGATTTCACTTATATGTGGAATCTGAAAACTGAAATAAGTAGACAAACAAAACAAAAACAACTCATAGACATAGAGAACAAATGGATGGTTTCCAGATGTAAGAGGATTTGAGGGATGGGTGAAAAAGGTGAATGGACTGAGAAGTATAAATTTCCAGCTATAAAAACAGTCTCAAGAATGTGAAGTACAGCCCAGAGAAGATGGCAGTGATATTGTAGGAACTAGGTATGGTGACAGGTAGACATGAGACTTACGGGGCTGACCACTTTGTAAAGTATATGAAAGTATATGATCACTTTGTTGTACATCTGAAACAAATATAATACTGTACATCAATTGTAACTGAAGAATATATAAAAACATAAAACTGAAAGGACTGCCAGTGACTATCTGGTCACTGTGGAGGTGAAAATAATTGTCCAGAGGATGGCATGACTTATATGAAGTCACAGAGTGGCCAAGCTCTGCCTAGAAGCTGACCCGTGGCCCTCCCGAGTCAGTCACACAGTCCAGCACAGTCTCTGCTGCACCACGGGCTGCATGCAGGGGGCTCAAAATGAAAGGCTGCCTGTGGATACGCAGTGCACTCAAAACAGGGAGCCCAGCAGGTCTGAGCCCGCAGGGCCTCAGCGGTTTGCACTGAGATCATACGTAGCCCGATGGACAGTCTTCTAAACCCTGAGATGCCATAAAAACCAGCCTAAAAAAACACTTCCAATGGGCCAGGCCCGTTATGGTCCAGTGGCCTCTAATGTGACTCTCACTGCAGGCTCATTCTTTCTTCCAGTCTCCTCTGACACTGACAAATGTCCTGGCTATGAGCCCTGCACACAGCCCAATGGGGTTATTTGCTGCTGAGATACTCAATTCATGTTACCAGAACTTCTCGTGATTAATGAAAATTTTGTTTGTTTTTTTCAAGGCCATCAACTTTGTTATAAAGATCTGTCCCCCAGAATCTATTAAACTTGATGATCACTGTACATTAAAATACAACCTTAGCAGCCATTTGGGTGGAGTGGGGGTGGGGAGGATACTGATCTCACTTCCAAGAAACTTTTCACTTCACAATCAGGTTCCTGCACTCAAGTGTCTGTTTATAAACTATTCATTGCTTTGTATGTGGAAACAGCCCACAGTTACAGAATTGGCAAGGGGTTGGTTAAGCCCAGCTTTAAATCCTGGTCACAGGTGATGTTTTTCAGGTTGTTTAATGTCTCTGAAATTTAGTAGTCTCATTTAAAATGTGAGAAAACAAGCTGTAGATGAGAGACTGATGTGAGAATTAGATATTTATCCACTACCTTGTACATAGAAAAATGTTAGTTATTAGCGTTATTTTGAGAAGAAAGTTTTGGAAGATAGCAAATATAACATAGGTATTAGAAATCTGTGTCAAAAGGAATTGATCAGTATTTTATAATACCCTAATAAACAGAAAAGGAGGAGAAAAAACATCTACCAGAGATTAGGATAAAATGCATTTGGTTTACATTATGAATGAGAATAAAATAACCTTTCACTATTTTAAAAACGTAAGAAATAACATGGCGAGAATGTGGAGAAAAGGCAACACTTGAGTGCTGTCAGTGGGAATGTAAATTGATAAAGCCGCTATGGAAGACAGCAGGGAAGTTCCCCTGCAAAATTAAAAGTAAAATGACCATATGATCCAGCATAAATATTCACTGCTAGGTATTTATTCTAAGAAAATTAAAATGTTAATTTGAAAAGATACACGCACCCCCAAGTTCACTGCAGCATCATTTACAGCAGCCAAGACATGGAAACAACCTGCGTCCACTGATGGATGGATGCACAAAGAAGGTGTGGTATTGGGCTAGCCAAAAAGTCCATTTAGTTTTTTCTCTAAAATAGAAGACATATTTTCTATTTTCACCAGTAACCTTATGGATTTGGATGTCTGGAGTAGTGTTGGCTGTCTCCTGCTTTGGCTTCTAGTAGATAGAGGCAGGGGTGCTGCTAAACATCTTCCAATGCATAAGACAGCCCCCACAGCAAAGAATTATTTGGCCAAATGTCAATAGTACCCAGAGACTTCACAAACCACTTTTGACATGTTTGATGTCACAGCACCTTCTCTACACACTGCACAAATCTTTGTGTTTCAGTTGCATTTTTATCTTTCTTGAAATAATAAAGCAAAATGCACTAAAAATGTTGCATATTTTTTTGATCTTCAATATTACAAATGACTATAAAAATTCACCAATTTTGATTAAGTTTTTTTAACATGCTGGTATGACAGCTGTCACAATACAATCTAACAAAATTATTTTGCATGAAGTTCAAGACAACTAAACACTACTAGAACCAATGTATGGTAAAGACGTAACAGACTCTTTGGCCAAACCAATATATACACACGACAGAATATTATTCAGCCCTGAAAAAGGAACTATTGCCATTTACAACAACATGGATAAAACTTGAGGGCACTATGTTAAGTGACATAAGTCAGACAGACAAAGACAAATACCATGTAGTCTCACTCTATGTGGAATCTAAAAAGAATAAAAACAAAAACCAAAAAGCAACTCCTAGATACAGAGAACAGATTGGTGTGGGGTGGTGGGGTGGGGCAGATGAAAGGGTAAATTTGGTCAAAAGGTATGAACTTCTAGTTATAAAATAGTCAATCTATGGGGGTATAATAGACAGCATGGTGACTATAGTTAATAATACTGTACTGCATATTTGAATGTTGCTAAGACGGTACATTTTTTTTATTTTTTAAAGATTTTATTTACTTTTTTGAGAGAGAGGTGGGGGGAAGAAAAGGAGAAAGAGAGGGAGAGATATATCGATCAGTTGCCTCTCACACGCCCCCAGCTGGGAACCTGGCCCACAACCCAGGCACTTGCCCTGACTGGGAATCAAATCAACAACCCTTTGGTTCACAGGTGGGCACTCAATCCACTGAACCATACCAGCCAGGGCAAGAGAGTAAAATTTAAATGTCCTCATCACAGGTAAAAGGTGTTTTAACTATGCACTGTGACAGATGTTAACCAGGCTTACTACGGTTATCACGTTGCAATCATTCAATCATCATGCTGTATACCTGAAACTAATATATGTTAATGATACTTTGATTTAAAAAATTCTGCCAAAAAAACCTTTCCACCCTAAATGTGACTTACAAGAAAAATGTCAAGAAAATACATAACATAAAAAGCAGAGGGTTGTAAAGATTTTTGAAATTCTTGGACCTGTAAATGAAACTGTAGCTGATTAATATTAATTTGTTATTTCCATCTTTATTCCCCAAACTGCCATCTTTCATCAACATCATTTCATACAATAAAAAATAGGGCATTTTGTCACCAATAGGTGGCGAAGAATAGGCACACACCCAAGGTATATATATATGAGTACGTATGTGTGTGTATATGTACACACACATACATTTAACAAATACATGCAAATTTATTTTATTCTTCCCTTTGCATTGAAAACCTATCTCAAAAACAAAAAACACTCATTTGTCTCTTGGGATTTAATAATACAACAGAGATTTCTGGCTTATGGGTCCAAACACACAAAAGTGCCATTGCCACCTGCGGAGGGCCGATGATATAGGGCAGCATGCTTTGGAACCTTCCAGAGAGCCCGAGATGACAATGCTGCACAGGCCACATGCCCTGACAGACTGCAGTTCATCACATCTGGGTGGTCCTTTAGCAGCTGTGCTTTTCTAAGCTCCACAGGTGAACCACTTCGGTCCTCCTCACACATGGCCGTGCAGCAAAGCTGTAAGGTAACAGGATCATCTGCCCCTAGATTACAAACCCTTCCACTGTGTTCCTTCCACTGCGTCTGTCCGGGCTCTCAGCCTGCAGACATTCATAGGCATATGAAGCCTGGTCTGCCCCTGGCCAGGGAGAACATGGGTGACCTTCCCTTACCGGCCTAGTTTCATGACAATCTTATTACTGGCCCAAGTAGGTCTGAGGAAATGGAGAGTAAGCCACAAAACCCAAGGAGACCTAAGGCCAGCTAGTGCAACTTTCCTTCGGAGAAACTGGAAACCATGCCCACATCTTTCTGACTCGATCATCAGTAAATGTGCTTGCAGAGGGGGTTAGAAGGTGGGTAGGGAGAGTGTTTGGTACCACGGAGGCCAAAGTTCTCTGAAAGCCCACTCAGGTCCCCGCTCTGGCCCCGGCCCCGGCCCCGGCCCCGCTCTGCAGCCTCACCAAGGACCCTGCTCCTCCAGCTGCCCACCCAGTGTGGCTCCCCAGGGTGGCCTCCTCGGTTCCTGCAGCCACGCATGCTGTGCTTCCTCCTCCTCCAGAGACAAGCCCCCCCTCTGCCTAGTGAACCCCTGAGCTCTCCTCTTCACCCAGCTGGGGGGTCTTCCCATCCCTTCTTAGCTTAAGCACCGTTTGTTTGTTTTTTTCCAGGGCTGCCTCTCTTTTTTATTATTACGTTTTATCCTCACCTCAGGATATATATTTTTTTAATTTTTAATTGATTTTTAGAGAGAGAGGAAAGGAAAGGGAGAGGGAGAAAAAAAATTGATGTGAAAGAGAAACATCAATTGGTTGCCTCCCACCTATACCCCAACTGGGGCTCGAATCTGCAGCCTATGTATGTGCTCGTACCGGGAATTGAATTTGCAACCTTTCAGTGTACAGGACAACACTCCAACCAACTGAGCCACCCAGCCAGGGTAGGGCTGCCTCCTCCTAACCCCCTTCCACCAAGCGTGCCTTCCTTGCTCGGTTCACCTTTCTTTCAAAGCACTTACCAAAGCTGTAATTGCACGTTTTTATGATTCTTTAATGAAATATCTGCTCCCACAAGATTATAAGCTATAAAGCCCACAAGAGAAGGAGCAAACCTTTTAAAAAGGCAATCATCGCATCTCTAGCACCTACCAAAGGCCCTGACATTGAGTAGGAGTTTTCAAAAAAAAATCAATAAGAGGATGGAATGGACAATATCAAACAGGACTCTGGAGAAGCCTGGATTGAAACATCTCTCAGGCAATTTTAGATCCACTCTAGAGAAACGTGGTTGGTGACGACTATTATTACTGCCGCAGTTCCTACAAGGACCAGTGTTAGGAGTCGTTTACGAAGCACTTCCCACTAGGAGCCGGGCAGAATGCCAAGCTGCTTAATCTCTTTTAGTTCTCATAACAGCCCTCTAGAGTAGGAACAATACCATTAATATTTTGTAGATGAGGAAACCGAGCCTCAGCAAAAGAGAAGCCGCTGGCCCAGGGCCGCCCAGCCAGTGTGGGAAAGTGGGGACGCTGGGGTGTCCACTCGCCACTGGACTGCCGGGCTCGAGCTCCAGACCACAGCGTCTCTGTGCCTCCCCGCCACGCCCTGCCCGAGTCTCACACTGAATCAAAGGGTCTGTGGTCTCCAGACGTCCAACGGAGTAAAGAACGCTATCGCCATTCCACTGCGAGGGAAGTCAGGAGGTTAATCGACTTACTGTGTTTGCCATAAAGGGAAATTTGAAATATCAGCAGAAAAAAAAATGTATCAATATGGCTTCAAACTGCTGCAAATTAAAAACAGATCACAGCCTTTTTACAAAAATATGACTACATTTCAGCGTAAAGTCATTTAAAAATAACTATTTCCAGACACCATATGGGTTGTGTACCAGTTTCACATGATTAGCACAATTTTTGAAGGAAGTTGTTATCAGAACCACAAGGTTGAAAAATCATTTTAGACCAAAACCGCAGGAAATATTCAAAGGTAGGAATCTTAACGGAAAAACAAATGCTGAAGGGAAGAGGACCGGTCAGGAGAAAACCTGCACAGAGTGAGTTCTCAATTCCGGCACACAGAGGAAACCTAGATTCCAAGAAAGCTTATGAGAAACAGGGACCGGTTTACTTTGTAAGCCTAAGATGCAGACCAGGTGAGCTCCAAAAACATTAGTTTTCCGAGAGCTCATGTTGAACGATATCCCGGTTCTGTCCACCAAACATGTGCCAATCTGCACAGCCTTCCAAGTTTCTATTATTCCAAATCTAATACTAGTATCACCCCAAGTAAGGAATAAAAAATAGTTTTAGAATCTATTTTAGACATGGGGAACAAGAAAAACCAAGCATGTAAAAAAGAACTTAGCATTTACACATTTCTATATAAATGAAATTATACAGAAAAAAAAGAGGCAGGACCCTCCTTTTCTCAATTTTCCTAAGGTCAAATATAAAAGGATCTCAGACCTCCCCAATGCTGTGGCTATTATATTAATACATCACATCCACTTTTCTTCTCTGTAATTAGTCTCATCATCACCATCACCAGTAGATATCACTAAAAGTTCTAATTAACTCCATTCCAAAGACTGCCCTTCTGTTAACAAGCTTAATAGAGCCGTCTTGACTAGCTAAGTGGACCTCGTAGAACCTTCGGTCATTAGCCTGTTGACATTAATCTATTCCAAGGCACTGGGGAAACCTGCCAGTACACAGAGCCCGAGAAGCAAACAGCGCTTGCTGGAGAAGATCCCGGGAAGTCCTGATGGCTCAGGCAGAGGTGGTTACACACTGACAACACAGACACGCGCTTTGTTTGGTCCACCTGGGGCTTCTTACAGATGCCTGGGTTGCACCAGGCGCCCACACTGAACATGGGAAGACTTCACACGCAGTCTGGATGTGAGGCCCGTCTGCGAGACTTGGAGGAGCTGGTGACACAGTGTCTCACGCCTGAGAAAGGGCAGTGACAAGCAGCTTCCCTCGTTAGAGGAGGACCCTGTCCCTGCATGCCCCAGACCCCTCTGCGCCCTCCCACATGCAGTAAGACTGCTTTACTTCCTCAGATATCTGCCTGGCCCCGGGATTTGAACCTGGGGTGCCTGATACAAAGAAGGGTAAGGGTAAGAAATCAGGACACAGTGGTCAGAGGGATAGCAGGAAGCCAGTGGTGGTGTACCAATCACATACTCCAGGCAAATGCAGGGTTTCCAGAAGACCATGATCAAAACTATCAAGCACTTTTAACAGGCCAGGGTAACCTGAGGGTAACAGCAATGGGCCGGCTTCAGCAAAAAGGGGGACGTGGTGACTCTGGTCATAAGAGTTTGAAAGCACTGACGCAGATCTCTGTTTCTTAGTATCTGCACTACTGATATTTGGGGCCAGGTAAGTCTCTGGGGTGGAGGGCTGTCTGTGCATGACAGAGTATTTAGGAGCACCCCTGGCCTCGACCCACTAGCTCCCAGGAGCTGGTCTGCCACGCCTGGATGGGACAACCATAGTGTCTCTAACCCCATTGCCAAGATGTCCCCTGGCGGTCAAAATCGCCTATAGCTGAGAATACCATTCTAGGTAGAAAAGAGACAGAGATGGGTTAAGTAGAGAAGATTCAAGAACTGAATAGAGGAAGGATTTAATATATGTAAATATTATCTAGAAGCTTCCATTTGAGGAGGAAAATGTCACAGAATGACCGTTCAAGGAGATGCTCAGAACAGTCATCTCCCCATATCTGCAGCCAGATGGTTCCAGATCCCTGGGGGTGCCTGAGACCGCAGATAGTGCCAAGCCCCACAGCTACTCCGATTCTGCTGTACGTGCGTTCCTGTGACAAAGCTTACTTTCTAAGCGTGGCACAGTGAGAGAAATGAGAGTGACTTAAACACAAGCACTGTGACACTTCAACAGCTGATCGGGTAGCTGGGGTGGCCACTGACTGACTAAGGGGAAGGCAGCCTCCACGAATGAAGACACTGGACAAGGGAGGACTCGCGTCCCAGGAGGGACAGAGAAAAGCCCTCGTGCTGCTGAGAACAATGCTCTGCGACTTTCCATGGCAGAGCTGCACTTCGCCGTAGGTTACCTAACCACACCTAAGGGCGGAGGGGTGAAGGGGGTGCTGAGGCACATGAAAGAGACTTGGTCCGTTTGTGCAGGCGAAAATAGAGATGACACGAAAGTGGGTAGGGGCATCAACATTCTGACCTTCCTGGCAGCTGTTCTTTGGGGTTGGAAGCCACACATCATGGTGGGGAAATGCCTTTTACTTCACTGTCATCCCGTGTGGTTCAGGTGTGAGGTGGACCAACCAGGGGCTGTTGAGGCTGTGCCACTTGCCTTGGATTTGGAGAGGAGCCCATCTCCACCCTGACCGATGAGGGACAGCCCTGGGCACAGAGCAGATCTCATGGGGAAAGGCTGTCTCTAGTCTGGGGTTGCTCAACGGGAAGGAAGGGACCCAGGACTTCTGTGGTTGTCCTTGCTGGCACTCGGGGAGGCCTGGGGAAGGGGCCGACGTGAAAGGCAGGCCTGGGCAAAGGACAGAGACCAAGTCCTGCTGAACGAGGTCAGCACCCCAGTCCCACCAAGCCCAACCCACACACTGTGTTTTCCCTTACACGGGGTGAGTCAAGCTTTTCGTTTTTGAAATAAAAGCCTGGGGGAACCTAGAGGAATTGCGAAGTTTTTATTTTATTTTTCCCTAAAAGAAGATAAAATTAAGTGATGTCTGCCATTACTTCTCAGAGACCCTACTACTTGCTGGTGTTAGGATGCTAAAATGTTGCTTGGTTTCTCTGACCTTCAGTTGCTGCAGTCACAAAGTGGAGAAGATACTACTACATCCTTCATAGGGCTGTCTTGGGCGGCAAGTAACATTACGCTGCCAGGCACTAAGTGCAGTGGCTGGCTTATGCCAAACACTCAATACATAGTACATGTCCAGAGTTACTGTTCAGTGTGCAGTCATGACTTGATTAGTCTACTAGTAACTATAATAATGACAACTACAACCATAACCAGCCCCCCAAATTCTGTCTCTTATACAAATTAATTACAGATAACTTGACTGTCTATAACCAGGAATCCTACATGGGTCTATCTTTAAGAAGTTAGTGGCTTATATGAATACCCGACTGGGTATATCTCTCTTTAAAATAAGTACAAAGACTTTGTGGTACCAAGAAGTATATGGTGGCACTGGTTAGAGTGAATCCATGTCCCCAGCCAGATCTCGCAAAAGCTAACAAAGTTTAAAATGGGCTCTCTGACCCTGCACAGTGGAAAAGTCACCCATTTTGGGCCTTCATAGAGTCCCTCTATGTTGCCTGTACCCTTGCCCCCTCCAGCCCTGCCCTGGCTTCAGCCCCATCACAATGGACAGTGCAGGGCGAGCCCAGCCTGGCACCCAGCGGACATCCCATTTCAAGCCAGCGTGTGTGTCTCTGTGTGTCTGTCCCATGGCTGCTTCTGTGTCAGAGCCCGATCAGCCTCCAGCCCAGCACCGAGGATGGAGGGAGCGAAGACCCAGGGTGACACCCCACCAGTGGAGGACGGGACTCCCTGACTGTCACCCTCAGGGAGACGTTAGGGGGCATCTGCGTGCTTCTCAGGAAACCCTGGCAGCACTGAGCTCACTGTGCCCCCAGGAAAATCCTCTAGGAAGCGCCCCAATACTGTTGTTGTTCTTTCCTTATCACATTCTCCCTATCCTCTCACTTCTGGGATCATCTCCCAAATAAATTACCCAAAATAAAAAGCACCCAAATTGTTGTCTCAGGTTTCACCTTGGGGGAAACCAGACTAAGACAGACTTAAGGTACAATAATGCAAGATAATCACAGCAAACACGTTTACTGTGAACCAGGTGCCATTTCCAGAGCTTTACTTAAATTAATTCATCAGCCCTTTAAAGTAAGTCATATTATTGACCCTGCTTTACATGTGTGGAAACTGAGGCACAGAGCACTTAAGCAACCTTCTATTAAAAAGTGGAACCGGGATTTGAACCTGGTCTGGCCCCAGAGCCTTAATCGCGATTGTACTGTCCTCGTCAGACTCGAATTCACACAGTCCGTCACCTCCCGGAACAGCAGGAAAGCTCAGATACAGAAGAACTTTGGTTATATAAAGATACGGTCAATTTCCCAGGTTTCCCATTCCAGCACAAAACATGACCCACCACGGCTTTCGGCCCAAAGAGTGGGCCACTTTACCGGGACATGCCCCGTCCCCCACTTCTGACCATGCCTGTCCTGACCTGGAGGCAACCCCGGAGGCCAGCAGTGCTCGCTATCCTGACACCCTGGGGATGTCTTCCTACACAGAGGTTCTAACACTGAGGGGCCCTTCCACGATCCTGCGAAATCCCCGAGTGTGGCCTGGAAGACTCGAGGGAGACTCGAGCCTGAGAAGTGAGAGTGCGCCCACTTTTGAGTGCTGGCTGAGATGACTAATAAGGCTTTAAACTCAGAGAGTCCATGTTAAGTCCCAGATTTAAGTAGAACATGAACAACTTTAAAAATTAACCTTAAGTTAGAGAGTGTTTATGTGCCTTCTTTTCCTTTGGATATACGAACTTGCATTTGATCAACATGGATAATTGATCTAAAGACTAACAGCAGAAAATATGTTTTCACAAAACAAAGAAAGTAAGACTGGACTAGAATTTGTTGCGCCCCCCCCCCCACCAAAAAAAACCAAAGCTTTTAACTTCCCCGTTCTTATTTTTACAAAAGTGTCCTAGTTTTAGAGACGCCTGGCCCTGGACCGAGAATGCTGGCCACGGTCGAATACCCTGAATTCTCTGCCTCCACGTCGGGCTTCCTCGTGGGAAATGGCTGCGACGCCGTGAGAACACGGGCTCTATCACATACGCATGAAGCAATTAATTACTAGGCAATCACATGGAGCACGGCACGAACAATTATTCCTTCTATAATCATCACTATAAATCACAACAAATAATGCTAATATTCTAACTTCTCACTATGTGCCAAGCGCTGTTTTAACCTCTCTGCATGCATTGACCCAATTTCATGTCCATTGTTCACTATGAGGCACATAATACCAACTTAATAGTCAAGACAACCGATGCACAGAGGTCCAGTAACTTGCCCAACATCAAATAGATAAGAGGAAAATAGAGGAGCTTACCATAAGAGGGTGTTGGCACCCTTAAGAGGTGGAATGACATAAGTCAACAGAGACTTTTTCTCTGGGCTAACATCTGATATTACTGGAGATATTAACGTAAGCATGCAGCGAGAGTGCCTCCTTTGAGTCACCGCATTTAACCCACATAATGATAGCTGAATGCAGGGGATATTTTATCTATATTTGGAGGAGAGTGTAAAGAAATGAAAGTTGAAGAAATTTTAGCAATGACACGTGCTATTAAGTGTCAGAAACAGGATTTGAACCAAGGACTGTCTGTGTTTGGAGCCTGTGCTTTGGTCCTGCTGTATTCCACTATAGCACAAACTATGAGGCTGGGGAAGGAGGGTGGGAGGCCTTCGGGACCAATGTGGTTCAAAATCGAGTCTCCTTGTTTCTGAATATCCAGATCCCTCTGCCTGGAGCACAGCCTGTTGCTGAGCTGGGTGCCCTGACAACATCTGAATCATCTTCATGTGTCAGCCAGCTCAACTATCAGGGGAGACAGAGTCATTCCTGTCATCCAAAATATTTGTGTGTGGAGGCCTGGGGGCACAGAGGCCTGCCTCACAGTTCTGACAGCCTAGGGGGAGAGAGAAATGGCACCCACAGACCACACGATGAAGGGCCCAATCACAAACAGAGACGACCACTTTGACAGGAAGACGTGGCACTGGGAATGTGTAAAGCGAAGGGACTTGGATGGGTCCGGTTTGGAGAGAGCTTTCCCAAGGACAACTGGGGCTACATGGGGTGACCTCTGGAGACCCTCCAGATGCTGCTTCGCGTGAGTCAGAGGCCTCGTCTTTAGGAGTCATGTGTCTGCTCGCAGAAGGAGGAGGGGGAAGTGGAGAATGAATGAATCAAGGGCATGAATTGAGTTCGGCATTCCTGCTGTAACTTCCTCAAACCCCCTGAGACTGGGGAGGCCTGCAACCAGAGAAGAGGGTGTTTCTCAGAGAGATAAGAAAATAGATTTTGAGCAAAATTTCTCAGGATTACAAAATATTAGTTTGAGAGAAAATGGATTTTCAGCTCAAATCTACTTTAGTATATTATCACATGGGCCCAAGGCTTATGAGTTAATAACTGAACAGTATTATAACAAGAAAATAAGAAATAAAATCATTGAAAATTGACTGTAAACTCCATGGCTAGATATATTTTTTAAAAAACAAGCATGGGAAATAATAGCAAGCATGACCTGACTCTCAAATGCATGGTAGATGGGGCAGTGAGTAATACCAGAGTTCTTGTTTGCTTGTTCTGTCTGTATAGTGAAAGGCTGTAAGCCCTCAAAGCCCAGTCCAGGTCACTCGGTCCATGTACTTTCCTAATGCGTCTCTCACGCAGCCCACCCTGTGATCCTTTGCATCTAGTGTGACTGATTCTACACCAGGCTCTGAGACTGCAAAGATGAAGATCTCCTCTCTCTCCCCAACGATGTCCAAGCAGACAGGTCGCTGTAGTGCAGCGTGATGACAAAGGCAAGCCCCAAGAGCACGAAGCATGGGTCCTCAACTCTGTGGGAGCATCAGAGAAGATTTCTTTGGTGAAAAGGATGTTTGAACAAAATCTTTGGAACAAGGCAAGAGCTTCCAGAAAAAGATGTTCTTAGCACTGCTGTTAATCATTTTAGCCGTTGGTGAGGCAAAAAATTCTGAGTGATTGTGGGCAGATCAGCTCTAACTAAAAGGGACGTTGATACTCAGACGAGGGGCATGCCAAGGAGACTCAAGTCAGGGCCTTGTCTTAAAGCTGCATGTGGCCATCCCTGAGCCCACCCAGGCAGAGGAAATCTGGACGCCTCGATGGTGTGTTAACAGGTGAGTGACCCAAAATTCAGGTCCAGCCAAGCAGCTCTTGGTCAAACGCAACCTCAATTTTCAATCCTGAATGAAAATCAAACTGAAACAATTCTTTTCAATATCTTGAGCATCTCTCCAACCCACTTGAGAGAACGTCTTGTAATGCCCAGTTCATTCAGTCCATCACACGGCACTAATACTTAGTTTGTCCTTCTGTAAAACGGTGGTAATAACGAACCTCCATAATGTGATTATTATAAGACATAGCTGAATAAAAAAATAAAGCACTCAGAACCTTTTTTGAAAATAGGGCCCCGGCTGGTGTGGCTCAGTGGATTGAGTGGCAGCCTGCAAACCAAAGGGTTGCTGGTTTAATTCCCAGTCGGGGCACATGCCTGGGTTGCAGGCCAGGTCCCCAGTAGGGGGCGTGTGAGAGGCCACCACACATTGATATTTCTCTCCTTCGCTTTCTCCCTCTCTTCCCCTCTCTAAAAAATAAATAAAATCTTAAAAAGTATATTTTTTATTATTGATTAAAAGGTAGTATAGTAGAGTGCTCAAAATACCAGGCCCTGGATCAAGAAAGACATTTTTCGAGCTTACTGTGTTTAGAAGGAGTTCTGATAAGTGAATGGGGCACTCTATTACCTTAAGTGCAACTCTTCATGCAAAACGCAGTGCCGCCACATGCAGACGGGGCTCCTCTCTCGCCAGCCAGCACCGTGTGGCTCGCCGCCCAGCCCCTCCCCGCGCACCCACAGACCAGGTGTGCGGCGGAAGTTGACGCTGGCTGCTCCCGTCACTCTCAGATTTAACTTTCCTTTCTTTTCTACAGTGTCCTTATTAACTCAACAGTAAAACAAAAAGACATAAATGAGACTGTCTTTTAGTGGACCAGATAACACGCTCGATAATAACCAGGTAAGTTTTATAAGATTACCACACCCCCAAACACGTCTCTTTGAAGATATTAAATAACTATAAAGACATCCAGGACCCTAAGGCTAAAGATCCCAGAAGGAAGGGAAAACAATTAGGTGATCTGGGCATTCTACAGTATTTTCACCTCAAGGCATTCAACTCGGCAGCCAAAAAGACTGACTTAAATCAATCATGGAGACAGAAGCCTCAGCATCTTCTCCTGCTGACTCAAGAAGCAAGGAAGACAGAAGCTTGTGTTTCAGCTCCCAAAATATCCAGCAGTTGAAGGGCCAACACCCCACAGGGAAAAAAGGCATGAAGAAGCAAACCCAATACTCCAAAATGCTTATATCTTTGAGGAATTTGCTACTTAATAAATGGTGCTGGTTCAGGGAGCTGAGCAGAAAGTGACAACCCGAAGTTTGAGGGTGCTAAACCAGGGCATCAGTCGTTGCACAGGAAAATAAAAAGAAAATGGGGTTCAGTAACCACCAAGGAAGAAAACTGGTGAATGCCTGTAGGCTCCTCCTGAGACCACCGGAAGGAGGGTGGTCTGGGGATAAGGGGAAACAGGAAGTAGACCAGACTCTACAAAAACTGAAGTCCATCCTCATCACAGCTGATTGGATTAAACCAACCTACCTGGTAGATTCTACCTTTACCTGACTGCCTCAGAAGCTAAACGCTCACCTGGAATCTATAATTTCTCATACATAAAGTTGACCATGTAATTAAAATCACAAGGCATAACAATACATGGGACCAAAAGGGAGTGGACCCCAGCAACTAGGAAGAGATCCTCAGGTGAAGCTACTATTGATGTTACCAGCCCCTTTAGAGCATCTGTGGTTAACACACTCAGAAAGATAAACAGCAGGTGAGGAAAATTTCACCAGAAAACCAAAATTTCTTTTAAAAGTCAAATTTTAGACTTTAGAATAGAAGTCATAATAATTGAAAGTAAGGACTCAGATGATTTCACAAAAATTCAGACTCTGTTAAAGGGAGGATCACTCTTTTGGAAAACAGGTCGGTAGACAAGGTATAATATACACACTGTTGCTAATCTGAAAATCTGCGTGTGATACATGTGCAGCCGAGGTCTCAGACCAGGAGAGGAAACAACTAAAGCAGGTGTTATACCTGAAAATAAAGGGCCTGGCACAAATAATGCCCCTTTTTTTACTACAAAATCCTTTATTACAAAATCATAAACATGCAATTCTGTAACACATCACAGCCAAGCACACCATATGACATTTTAGGGGAAATGCTCAAATTAAAACTATGAATTATTACGCCCGTATTATTACCCTACCAATCATACTCAAGTAGTCTTTCCTTCTGCTGGACCTTGTATAATGGTCCAGAATTTTCCAAAAACTGAAAATGACTTCCAGGAAATATGGGAACCCCCCAGAAGTTTAAGGAAACGAGAACAAACACATCTAGGCACGCCCATCAGTGATAGGAGTCAGTGTAATGGCTCCGTTTGGGGAGGGAGAGGGGGCTCAGGAACCGAGAAAAGGCAGAGAAGGGCTTCTGACACACTGGGGACATTCTACATTTTGATCCGGTAGCCAGTTTCCCGAGTGTGGCCACTTTGTAAAAATTAACTGAGCTTTACAGTCACTATTTGTGCATCCTTTTATATTCATGCAATTTCAATGAACTTTCCAGAGCAGAAATCAAAACATTCCTGAAAGGAGAGAAGCAGCATGCAGGATTTCAGAAGCACCTTGTAAACTGAGCCGCCGCACTGGAGTCAGAAGCTAGACTAGAGCAATTGCCTGCAGCCCCGTCCTACTGGAACAGGAGGTTGCAGACAGCAGAGATAAGGAATTGCATTAGAGTCCAAAGTAGCATTTAACAGGGGAGAGTAACAAAAGACTGTTCACCTCAGCTGATACGACAGGATAAATAGTATCACAGACATTCTGTTCTCAGTAGCTGACTCAACAGCCGCAGCTGACAGATTTACAATGGAGAACTGAATCCTCAGATCAGAAACCATGTGCTCTTTTGGGGGCTTGATGACCTACAGTATACACTGAAACCCTTAAATCAACAGGTTTATGGCATTTACGGTGAGGCACTCTGACAGGTCTGCTTCATCAAACAAGCCTTGTCTTGACTCTGAGCTCAGCTAAAAGCTGGGCTATCAAAGACAAGCATTTGCTAACACGGGAGGGAAAATGCTCTGTTTCTGTTCAAATACTTAATGGAAACCTTTCTTGTGCTTTTAGGGTCAAGGAAAAGAATGGCATAAATGTAGAGAGATGTACATAATCTTTAAGACCTACCAGAGCAGGACCCTGTGGAGTTGTTCATCCAGTGACTCCGCAGCTGCTGCGAATGCGGCCACAGCGAGAACCTCAGCGTTTGTCCCGGTTACCCCTAGGCGGCCCACACAACACCACTTTCCCAAGGGCCAGTTACACACACCCCGTGGCATAGCAATTCGGTATGGATGCCCCGTCACAGTGTCTCAAACTATTCTGGCTACAAGCCAGGTCTAAAAATTTAGCACACAAACCTCCACACATTGTATAACATGGCTCAGTGAGCAACATGCCTGCACTGGAAAACGTCATTCAGTGCTCTTCCTAGATAATAACCCAGCATTGTCTGGTCCAGAGTGGTTGATGCTACCTCTAACATTTCCCTTCATACTAATGGTCAGAATCACTGACTAAATTGATTCACAACCCACGAACTGCTTGCAACCCAAATTTGGAAAAAGAAATTCTCTGTAAGGTATCAGAGCTTTTTTTTTTTTCAAATGTGTGAGGCAAGCTACCTTTTGTATTTGACCGATTCTCCAAATTTGATGAGCATGGCAGTTACTGAAAGGGCAGATTCCAAGGGTCTCAACCCCAGAGTTGATGATTCATCGGATCCGACCTTTTATTGCAGGGGACCAAAGAGGACAGTGTGATAAATGCTTCTGTAATCCCACCCTTCATTTCCAGAGGGGAAATCGGGGTGGAGAAGGATGATTAGCTAGCAAGGGTCTGGGGCTGGAACCAGTCTCTTGGCTCCCAGACTGTCTCAGCAGGTACCCAATGCCCTTCCCCCTGCTTTTAATGTCTGCTCCAAAAGAACAATGCAACTGAATGTTAGCAAGGAGGAAGACTAACTGGTAACATTTGAAATGAGCTACCCACCTGCCCTGCTGAGTCCAGGAAGCTGAGAACACCTTCTTCCTCCTACGCATAGGGCAACACCGAGTGTTCAGCCCCGTGAGTCTTCCCAGCGCCGTCTTCCAGGGGCCGACAGTACAACATTCTGGCCGTCAGTCACCCCCTGCTTGCCCGGCAGTTTCGGAAGAACCTCGCATTATTTCAGACTGGCTTATTTATTACAACTGAACCCCCTGTTTTTCGACAAAGTGCCGAGGAAGCATAAACAGCCACCGCCTACCTGTTCCTGGTGGCGAGCTGGAGAGAACGTCCGCAAGGAGCTACGGGGATGGCAGACGCCCACAGAGAAGTCGGGGCTCCTGGAACACAGCGCCCGCCCCAGCGCAGCCGCACTCCCTGCCTCTGCCGCGGATGCTGGCCCCCAGCACGGCTGTGAGACTGGCTCCTTTCTGTCCCGGGGTCTGCGCTCACTGGGTGGTCAGTTCACCAGGGAGACCTTTCCTGATGCTTCGCAGGGAAGAGCAAACGCCCCTGTCCACCCCCCCAGCATTTCCTGCCTCCCTCACCCCGCCCTGACCTTCTGTGTATTCGCGTATCTGTGTGTCCGTTGTCTGTTTTCCTTCCGGCCTGAGGGCAGGGACTTTTCCTCTTTAGTCGCTGCTAGACCTCGAGTATCTGTAATAGAACACTCCCTGGCAGACGGAAGGCACGAAAAATCACATGTTAAATGATTAAGAGAGAGATGCTTGCTCGCTCTTCTTTCCGAGGCATGGTGATGCGTTTTGCACGAAGAGTGTAAGACTCACCACAAACGTAAGAGATAGGTGATCTCACCCACGTGTCACTGGCGAGGAGGTGAGAAGCACAGCGCACAGAAGGTGTGAGGCTGCTGGGTTCCTCCACCCCCAGGTGGAAGGGCTGTCCCTCACCCTGGGGTCAGTCTGATGCTAACGCCCCTCTGCAGGGCCGCCAGGCTGGACGGCTTCCCAGACACATCCCGGTTGGCAATCCATACATATTGCATCACTGAGTGAATTAGTTTAGACACATTTCTAATATTTAAAACATTATTTGACGGCATTAGTGTTAAATGTAGAGTTACACATTTCTATATGTTTATGTTTGAAAATACACACTGGAGTGTATGCACTTGAGCACATATACTTGAAGACCGTGAGTCCACGAGTGTCCGGCACAGGGACAGACCCCCGAGCTACAATGACAAGAAAAAATTAAAGGCAGGGCTCATGCCCTCACACATTCGCCATCCAGCTGGGCCCACAGACGTCACCGAAATAACCCCATTACTGACTATAAAAGCTCTACTGGAGTATGTTATGAGAAGAAAAGATGCAGAATCAACTTCACCAAGGACAGTGAAAGGGCGCAGCTGTTATGAAATCGACCACCTCATAATTATTTAACCAGAGAGCAGGTTAAACAGTGTTCTGGGAGAGTCTGTGTGAGTGTCTGTGGAGGAAACGAACGTGTGAGCCTGTAGACAGAGTAACGCTGACTGCCCCCGGCTTGTGGGTGGGCTCACCCGGTGGCTGAAGGCCTGAGCAGAACACAAAGGCTGAATGAGGCCGAACTTGCCGGCTCTGCCTGACTTTGAGCTGGGACCGTGGTCATCACCTGCCTTCAGATTCTGACCGAACCCTGCACATGGGCGGTCCTGGGTCTCCGGTTTCTGACTGCAGGTCTTGGGACTTCTCAGCCTCCATAAAGCACGAGTCAATCCCTCATAATTATTTATTTATATATATTTAATGTTCTATATCATATTGGTGTATATTAATAATGTATTATAATAATTATACATTGACATTATACATATATGACAGGCACACATTGCTCTGTGTCTATGTAGAACCCCAATACAACCCCACTCACACTGGGCCCACTGCCAAGAATAGAAGGAGAAAGGGGTGCCCCTGAAATGCAGCCACTGCTGTTCCCCTGGACTGAGCACGTCCCTTTCTCTCTGTAGAACGAAGGCCTCCTGCTTTGCGCTTCGCACCTTTCTAGGGAAACCCTCTTCTCTCCTCTTCAACCCTCTTGTCATCCTGAGTCAAATACAATATACAGGGTCCAGCACAAGTAACACCCCTTTTTTATTACAAAATCACAAGTATGTAATTCTGTAACGTAACAGTATCACACTCAAGCACACCATATAATATTTATAGGTGAAATGTTCAAACTGCTGTCCATCTGTGTGAGACATTCATGTACCCTACCAACCACACTCAAGCAGGCCTTACTTCTGCTGGACCCTGGATTTTTGAATGTTCACTGATTTAGATCATTTTTGCCATTGAACCCCTGTGTTAGAGGATATTGTAATAGTGTGATCTGACCTTTTAATGTCCTGACCATGGATACTTTAAAAACTATATTTTGCTTTGCTTTTTCGATCTGTTAACCAGCATAACTAGGTAACTTGTTATGAAAACAAACCAGAAAGATGAGACTTAATCAAGTTTCCATTTTCTTAGAAAAAAAGTTAAATTAGTAGAATCAGATCAAATATAATTCGAAGAAAACCCATGTGTAAATTCTGAAATTTTCAAGACATCATTTGTTTCACTGACCATCAAGAGAAATACTCAACTTAGCATTCTCATTTTAAATCTGAGTTTCACTGTCAAAATTGTGCAACTTCCTGCATAACTGTATAAATGTGAAGCCTCCGAGCAGAAACACCAAACTGTCCACAGCAGCGCACTCAAAAGAACACTGGAGGTGCCGTGGAGGTGCTGCTTGGACGGGGAGCGGTTGCAGCGAACGGGTCTACAGAGAGTGACTCTCTCCCCCCGGATCGCTGCGGCCGGCTCTGTTGGGCAGCCTTGGATGGGCGAGGATGAGACCCACACTGCCCGACACTGTCGCTGTCACTGGGCACTTGACGTGTGGCCGGTCTGAGCCGAAACGGCAGTGATTGTGAAATCCACACTGGATTGTGTAAGGCGAAAGTACCTCATTAATAATTTTTGAGTTATATTTTGAAATATTATTGTTAATACATATTGGGTTAAGTAAAATACAGAGTTGACTCTTGAACAAAGCAGGGGTTAGGGACACTGATCCACCACTGAGTTGAAAACTCTAGGGTAACCATGTGATACCAACCTGAATTTCACCTGTTTTTTTCACTTTCTTTTTAGAATGACTACTAGCAAAATTTAAAATCACATAGGCTAGCTTGTGTTACATTCTACCAGACAGCACTGTGGCAAAGCAAAGAGGAGATGGAATTCCACGCATCATAAAAAGAAAACAGGGGATTTCGTGGAGGGGGGAACCCCATTTCTGTTGTTATTACTTAAACGGAAAAATCCACTGCACACTAAAATTAGGTTCATTAAAATAAACATCTTCAAAGACACAAATGAACTGCATATGAATGCTGAGCGATGTAATCAATCAATAAGCAGACTTGGTTTACAACATTGCCCCACATGTCATCGTCCAAACAAATCACAGGAGCCAATTAAAAGGGGTTACAGTGTGTGAAGTCATCCTCTAAGCCAACCATGGCACTCCTTCTCCCTCTGACTGCGCACTGACAGGCACGTAATGTGCTCACTTGTACTTGCTGCCGTAAAGCCATCTGCAGTTATTGTTGGCAGACACAGTGAGGTGTGTAATAACAAGACAATTGACAGACAGAGTAGTGAATCAACAAGACAGATAATGCATCCAAGATGCGCGGGGAGGAACAGATATTGACAGTGCTGGCTGCAGCAGGACTGTGCAGCGGGGCACCGCACCCAGTAGATGTCAGTTCACGACGTGCGCGGGCCAATTGCTGCTGCATTTACCTGTCGGCTGCTCCATGCCAAGTGCCCTTATTGCATGATGCTTGCCTGAATCCTCTGTGAGGCTGTGAGCGCTTTGCAGAAAGTGTCCATAACTGCCCATCCCTCTCACAGTGAAGACTTGCACTTTAAAATGACAGGGACTAAAGTTCAATTAGATTAACCGAAATAACAGGGTGGGGGGTAGGGTTCATATGAATGAAAAGCCCAAAGTGCTTTAATTTCAGGCACAGCTGGACCTCAAGGCTGGGGTGACCTTATTCTCAGATGACAAGATAGTTGCGAGCCACACTGGACTTGCATTCCATCCTCTTCACTAACACCACTCCCCACCAGGGGTCTACCAAATCTGATTTGATTGGCTCTGATCCTGTTACAAGTTTATCCCTGAACCAATCACTGTACTCAAGGGTGTCTGACATTCTGACTGCTCACTATGGAAAACATCCCAAGGGCAGTGGTGGGGAAGGTAGGTCCCCAAGGAAGACTGCAGTGTTTTTACGAAAGGACTAGAGAAACAGCAGCTGGCCAGGCAAAAAGTTACAGGTTCTCTGCCCTCTCTGAATCACTACCTCTAATATGCACATAGAAGATACTCAATTAATACATTTTTTCAATAAATAAATAAATAAATAAGAAATATCCAAATCACGATGTATTCCAAGCACAGAGATGATTTATCTGATCTAAATTACCAGGATGTTAATTGTGTACATTCACAGAACTCGTGTTCATTGAATGCCTACTATCCGAGGGACTGCACTGTAGCCACTGGGGGGCAGCAGAGATGAGGCCCTGCCCAGGCCTCGTGGGGCCGATGTTCTAAGCGGAAAGTGGCTTATCCAAGCAAATAGCTAGTGAGTCGGGTCCTGTTTACCACATGAGGGATAAGCAGTGTGAAGAAAAAGAGAGCGGAGCAGGGGGATGCGGAGCGGCAGGTGTCAGAAAGAACTTGTGCAAGGATGGCGTTTGTGTGGACAACTGCAGAGCGCCAGAAATGCAGGGTAGGACTAGGTGAGTATCTGGGGGAAGAGGCTTCAAAGTGAAAAGTTCCCGGAATGGGGGCTCCTGGGGACAGTGAAAGGCAGGGGAGGCCAGGAGGGCTGGGGTGGAGTGTGTGACGGCAGGAGAGGTGGGCAATTAGGCCAGAGGGACTGGGTCACATAGGGCCTCATGGTCCGTGGTCATAAATTTGGATCACGTGCTGCGGGTAACAGAAAAACCATTAGGTGGTGGAGAAGGTGGTGAAATTTGCAGGGAGAAAAACAGATTCCGGGGACACAGGAGAGGAAAGAGAGTCATCAGACAGGAAGAGACTGCAGGAATTCAGGTGAGAGGATGGACTCTGGCTTAGATAACAGTGGCCACACTGGAGGTGAGGAGCAGTGGTCCAATCCAGGACATTTTCACTGACTTATGAGCAACAAAATTGACACGGACATGTGTGTAGTAAGATCACCAGGCATTTCTCTATCTTCACAGGCTCATGCACTCATTTAAATTGCTTGCCCATCGCATTAAAAATCAGTCTCATCACTCCTTAGTTGTGCTCCCGTGGTGCCGTAAACATACCTCCACTACTGTATTAATTCTGCTGCACTGTCCTTATGTGTTTACACTCCTATCACTGTTGCTTCCCACCATCCATTGGAATATCCTGGAATGTAAGAACCATATCATCACTTTTGAACTTCCATAGTAAGCTGGGAATAAATGTTTTAGATTAGAAGGTGGGTGGATATGTGAGTGGGTGGGTAGGAAAGAGGAAAGAATAAAGGGAAGAGAAGGAAGCAATGTTAAGCAATCAGTTGCTGAGAGCTAGGAATACAAGCTCCAAAGTGACCTTGACTTTGTTAACCTGGTATGTTTATAAAGAGGTTGAGTAATTCAAAGAATGCTGAAAATTATATAGATACCAGTGGACTGCTCACTCCTCCTTGACAGCTACATTCGAGGAAGGGGTGGCGGAGACAGGGCACATGGTCAGGTCAGCTGGGAGTCTGAGCACGAGAGAATGAGGTTCCTTATCTGGCATTCCAGTTAAAACAGAGCTCCTTGTCTCTTCAAGTAAGGTGAAGAATTTGTATATGTCCTAAATGCATAAACTGCCCAACTCCATGCAGTGGAGGGAGAAATCTAATATATAGTTCAAGGTTCTTAGGTTTAGGCACTCATTCACAGAGCACTAACATCTTTCCCTATTTCACCCCCGCAACTGGCCCCTGCCCCCATTCCTATAGGTCAAGAGAACACAAAGAACATTGAACTTTTATCTCTGCACAGCTGCAAAGCCAGAAATAGAATCCACATGGTTGGGCTCCCTCCTTCATAAGAATGCAAGAGTAAATTTTATTATAAATATATCTCTGTGTCTCCAGAGATTCTATTATTCTAAGCAGTCTGGGTTAGCATGCTGTCAAATTCAAAAGCAAATACACATCTTTTAATATATTTGCAGATGGTTTTCCTGCTGCCACCCCATCCACCTCCGGCCCCCAGGCACCTGCATACTCAGCCTCCCCAGCTAAGATCCTCAGAAGCAGGTGAAGTACCTGAAATCATTATTCTTAATAACACTAACAAACAGCAACCACACTTACAAACTTACAAGGATACATCCCATTAAAGAGGCCAGTCTGTGACGGTGCCACACCCGTGGTTCTCAGCCAGGGACAAGAACGCCCCCAGGGCACACTTGGCCACGGCTGGAAACACTTTTGGTTGACACTGGCCTCTAGTGGGCAGCGACTGGGATACAGAGAATCCCGCGATGCAGACAGGACAGTGCCCCATCCCCCATGAGTCTCCATCCACTGTGTCCACAGGGCCCTGGGGAGAAACCCCAGGCCAAACAGAACAATTCCTAAGCAGTGTTACAGAGTGAATATCTAAGGATGCTTTTGCCCTCCTTGGGTCCACTGTCCTGCCAGCCCCACGTGGTAGCGTGGGTGGTTGATGATTTAAGATGACCGTGATTCCAGAAAGGGAAGAAGACTCACTAGGTGTTCATACCTGCTACAGAGTCAGCACCATAGGAATATTCTGTATTAATTTTTTATTACTGTGTAACAAATTATTGTGTGTGTGTGCATACACACACACATACACACACCAGCTTAAAAACCATACCCATTTATTGCCTCGCAGTCCTGCAAGTCAGAAGTCTTGGTGTAGTATGACTGGGTTCTCTGCTCAGGGCTTCCTAAGGCTAAAATCAGGATGTCAGCCAGGCTGCATTCCTTTCTGGAAGCTCTGGGAAAGAATTCACTGTCAAGTTCATTCAGACTGTTGGCAGAATTCAGTCCCTTTCAGTGGCCGAGGCTGAGGCCCCATTTCCTTGCTGGCTGTCAGTGAGAAGCTACTCAGCTCCCAGAGGCCACTGCATGCCTTGCCACGTGGCCCCCCCAAGCTCCCAGAAAGAGACTTCCTCAGACGGCAAATCTCTAAGTACCAACCTCTCTGACTTGTCCTGATTCTATATGATTGGGTCAAACCTACCTGGAAAATCTCCCTTTCTTAAGGTCAACTGATTTGAAGCCTGGTTCTACCTGTAAAATCCCTTCCCAGCAGGACCTCAATGAGTGGTCGACTGAATTAGTGATCGACCAAATCCTCGAGAGAGGGTATGTGCACACCAGGGGCCGGAAGCTTAGGGGCCAGCTTCAGGTTCTCCCACTGCAAAGTGTGCACGGTATCACCCTCTCACTGACTTCTCACGGCAGCCCTCTGAAGTTCACTTTTCCCCTGCACTTGGCAGGCGAGGAAACCAGATTCTCAGACCATCTGATGAGGCCCCAAAGGTGGGGGAAGGGTACATGGGGACCCTCTGCAACTTCTTGTGAGTCTAAGATTATTTCAAAATAAAGTGCCTTTAAAATCTAGAGTAACTTCACCAACATCGCACAATTGGCAAGTGGAAAACGGAGGCTTCTCAAGTCCATGCCCTTCTGCATCCTGCCTTCGGAAACTACTGCATTTCTGACTCGGTGGCGTCTCCAGAGCCCCTGACACTTCATTCTCTACAGCAGGGTTTTCAATCCTGACTGTGCGTTAGAACTGACCGGGGACCCCCTGAAGACCACGGATGCCTGGGCCCCTCTCAGACATGGTGCTGCCACGGTTTGGAGCAGCATCGGGCATCTGTATTCTTAAAACTCTGTATGGTACGAATCCCTGATCTAGACATTATTTAATCATAAATGACAGTGTTGGACTTGGATATTAAACAGAAATTCAACAGACACACATTAAACATGTATATTATTTACTCCACACACAAAAGGAATCCTTTTAAAAGAATGAAGTTCGCCTGCCTTCAGTGCATTTTTTTACTGGAAAGCAAGGACCACAAAAGCCTGAGATTAAACTAGGGAGTAGAAAAATACATTCACAAATTTGAAGAGTGCGAATGCATTTAACTAATATTTTCTTTCTGCCACATCTCTGTGCTGTATAAAAGAAACCTAAACTCAGTAATTAAGGTGGAGTGAAAAATTCTGGTTGTTATTTATTCACAGAGAATAAACATTGAGTAACTCTTTGTTTGCCTCCTGGAAATGGCGGAGGACAATATAAAAGAGAGAGGAAGAACTGTAAAATCCCAGAATGAACCCACAGACACTAACCAGCGTGCTGCTGGAGGAGGACTCAGTAAATCACCAGAGAGATAATCTCCTTTTACTGGCTTATCTCGACCCCTTTCAAGTGCTGTCTCTCCCAGCAGGGTCACGCACACAGCCGAAGTCTAGTAAATTAGTGATGTGCACTATATAATTTATATTGGAAAGCATGCCCCCTTGACTTGCAGTGGGAATAAGGGCAGATAAAATATTCCCAAGCTCAGAAGCATGAATAAGCGATCAAAAGAATTCAGCAGAAAATGAAATCCTCAGATCCATGAAAGACGTCCCTTCAGGACAGATGAGCATGCTGTCTAGGCAGACCGCTCTCGCCAGCCTTGTACTGTGGGATTTGAGTACTCTGCCCTGTGACTGCACAGAGACACCACGGGAACAGGCTTTCACGGGAATGACGTGATGTAACTGAGCAGGAACTCCTGCGTTTGTGGGCTGAGGTACATAGGAAGCCCAGGCAAATATATTTAGGTTATGAAAGCCTTAATTGCAATGCTATTCCATTTAAGTGGGCCCGCAGGTATCGGGACTTCAGTATGATTTTCTCTTAAATTGTGTATTTCCTGGGTGGAATGCCATGCAATTTCACCAGCACATACACTCTGCAGGACAGAGCCTGACTCGGTCTGGGGCTCGGGGAAAACAAAGATGGAGCAAGCTCTCAGTAACTTCACACGCTATACGACCGAGATGACAGCGGCAGTGATGCCGGGGGACTAATGTCGATACCAGCAAGCACATTTCTGGCCGAAGTTAATGTCCCTCATGTGTTTGCACCTCAGCCTTTCACAAAGTAGGTCTCCCCTGTCTCCACCCTCTACCTATAAAATACACAATTGCACGAACCACTAAGAAGACCCATGTATATGCATGTTCTTTTCAGCAACAGCAAAATACCTAAAAATAATCAGAAGGTAATGATGAAAAATGCAGAACTTAAGAGAATAAGATAGATGTATATTCAGTAATAAGGAAGGAACTCAAAGATACATATTATTTTAAAGCACTCCTCCTTCCCCAACATGCTTCAGGAAAAGTATTGACTAATACAATTTATGTGTATTTTAAATTCATGAGTGCACACACAGCCACCACAGAAACAATGAACTCTGGTTTCGAAAAGAGCCCAAACTGATGGCTGGCTGTGATGCCCTTGGCTTGCTCTGCTGTACTCCAGACCTCCTCCTAGGCATTAATTCACAGGTCAACACATAAAATATAATGGAGCCACCTTCAGATACACAGACCAACTGAGTGTGGCCCTCTGAGGCTTACACAGGTGAGGGCAAAGAAAGCCCCGAGTCCGGCACACTTGTTGTCCTGTATGACGCAGGTGACAACTGGTGTTATTGCTGAGTCTCATAAGCTACCAGGAGCTCAAGGAAACATTTGAATTATCTCTGGAGCTCAGAATATCCTGTATGCAAAAGGAAGACTAGCAACTGGCAAATTGCTGAGTGATTGAGGAGAAGGAAAAAAAAAACAATGATGACATCATCGGGTACCTTGGATCCACCCTGCTGAGAGCTAACTGGCCATCCTAGCACAGGGAGGGATGAGTTAGATCATTCCAGAGTGAAAAAATACTTCTTAATGTCTAGCGTAGTTGTAAATGGAATTATTCTACTTGTGAATGAAAGTCCTATTGTATATAAACAAGAATAATCTCTACATTCTGATCTATACTCGCCACCCCCGCCTGCCCACCCCCCTTAGCATACATACTGGCTAGCACCAGTCAGAGCCTCGACAGACACACTTCCATAGTGTGGTGTGGTCCGCGGAGCACAAGCGATCTTCCAGAAGAGGTCCCACCATCTGCCCCACGCCCTGAGTCAGCCCTGTGCGGGCACCTTAGGGCGCTGCTTCGCAGTCGCCAGGGGCCATGGGCACCGTTTGTGGAGCTTTTCTCTCCCTTATGCAAGTGGACAATCAGGCTCTACCCAGGACCTGCTGAATTTGCAGGGTGGGGCTCGAGTGTCTGCTGTTTTTGTTTTTTCCAAAGTCCCCGGCCCAGCTCTTTTTGATGTGTATGGAGAAAAAAGAAAAACTGCTACTTCAGTTGTGAACACCCATACACCGACTCACAGGAAAATATTATAAAAGCCAAGGTCTGAGTCTCAGCTGACACTTCTCTCCATGGCTCCAGTTTTAATAGCTCAGTAAGTGCTCAAATATGCAAACTGTTTTTATTGTCTAGGCTAACACTTCCTGGTCTGTGGGTGGCAAGGATGACTGGCATTAGCCGATTTTGAAAACTCCTTTATGGAAGCTCTGCCATACTACTCTCTCATTGCCATGGCCAACATTATTACTAGGTGCCAGGCACTAATTTAAACATTGTACCTCGAGTGTTTTCCTTTCAATTAAGCACCCATAAACCCCATGGGGGAGGTACTGCTATTATCCTCACCTTACCAATGAGGACATTAAGCTGAGAGAGGGTACCTAACTGGGCCTGGGGCACGCAGTTCAGAAAGGCCAGAGCTGCAGCCCCAGGGTCCACCTCGGAGCCACCATTCTGCCGCTTTAGCACACCTGCATTCGTTCGCGTCTTCATCTGCTTGTTCATCCTTCCTCTCTGATTCTTTACCTTTGTTCCATTGTATTTCTTTAGAGTTGATAAAGAGTGGTTTCTTTTCCCCCCACAAAATCCTCGCACAGTCTCAGTGGGATGACGGCCAACACCCAAGTGCTCGTTTCCTGTCCCAACTGCATGGAGGAGAATCCAGGATAGGAGCCTCGGTTGCCATTTCCTCCCCAGACCCTCACCTCGTCCAAAGTCAAGAACAATCAAGTACATGCCAGGCTAGGTGCCCATTGTAAAGTGTCAGGATCCTGTGAGAGAGACTGCATTACCATCGACACTTTACAGATGAGAATACTGAGGTATAGAGGTGGGGAGGGGGCGTGGAGAGTCTGAGGCTTTGGTGGCGTCGCAAACAGGCAGAGAGCATGGTGGGAAGGGGTGGTCTTCCTCCCTCCCGTGTGAGCATCCCTCAGCTCAGCCTTAGGGGCCGGCTCTCAGGCTAAACCCCTGGCTATTTTTTAAAAAATGAGATTGAGTAGAATTTCACTAAAAATATTGCTATGGGCAAATAATTATTGTCACAAACCATGTCAAAATAGGGCATACTGGAGAGAGGCAAAAAACAAAACAAACAAACAAACAAACAAAAACCCCACTTTTTATCCTGGATGAACCAAGTAAGAACCTAGGAAAACATCTCTGATTGGGGTCAGCCTGTATCCAAAAACTTGTAAATATAACACAGTCTAATCCTTAATTTCACATGATCCTCTCAAGTGTGTGGAAAGTTCCAAAGAGGTATATATAATTCCGCAAACCCCTGCTAGCTAACAAGGCCCCACAAAGCAGTAAGAGCTTGGTTTCTTTCTGCCTGTCTAGACTAAGGTCATTTAACTTCAGCCCTTTTATGAATGGAAATCGGCTTTCTAAAGCCTACTGGGCAGGCAGTGGCCAGCAACAGACAACTCAATGGCTGAGCCTTCTGAGTCATAAAATCCTTCTGAAAGGGGGAGATCAAAGTGTTTCTACCACCTATTGAAACCTGACTGCTTCCAAAGTTCCTCGAGGGGACCCAGGCTCTGGAGGATTGGTCACAGTCTACAAAGGCCACCACTAAGAAGGATACAATGCGGACATTAGGGCAGCCAGCCATGGAGGAGAAATGCCACTTACGGTTTAATTGGTGGGGACAAAGAAAAGAGAGAGGAAGGAAAACCAAGTTACAAAGTTGGCCAGTGTGTTGGAGTCGAGGCTGGAAGGACCTTGTGGCAGTCTTGGACATGGCACGCATGCCTCTCTGAGCCCCTGGGGCCGTGCGGAAGCTGGACCCTCCTCATCAGAGACCAGACAGAAGACGCCAGTAGGCACCAAGTAGCAGCCTGCCACTCTGCCAGCCAGGCCCTCCCTGGGCTCACGAATCAAAGGTACAGTCCTGATATATTATAGACCTGGGCGGAAATGCAATAGGGTGACAGTGCTTATGTGTCTTTTCACTTGATTTTCTGTTGTGAATGGTGCTTGGTGTTAAGGGTTTCTTAAGTAAGGGGAGCATTTGCTTCCCCTTAAGTAAGGGGAATACATGGGTATTGGATTTATCAGGTTACCAGTAAAGTTCAAATAATCTTAGACCTAGGTATTGCTCCTCTACGGTAAACCACAGAACCCCAGACAAGCTATTGATGGAAGTTAGGGCTTAAAAAGGGATGGAATATTTGAATTAGTATCAAAATTCCACCTGTTGGAGCTTCACAAAGCACACGGGCAGATTAGAAGTGAAATGTATTACAGAAAAACTCATTTGCCTAACTGAATTTAAATTTAACATTTCCCTAACCAAATGGGAATCTACTCAGCCAAGAAACCACTTACGTGGTCATGAAAACCCCCTTTTTATTTCCTGAAGCATCATTTGACAGTTAGAAATCAATGCATAATATAGTATGTCTTGGATGATTTTCTTGTTACTACAAGACTGTGAAGGAATGCTCCTTTAGAAAAAGTTTTCATGATCAAATAAATTAGGAAAACTCTAGGTTTAAACAGAGTTCAAGAAATGTTGTTAATGTAGGACATTCTGAATTCCTAATATGCACGGTAAAGCCCCAGGAGCGGGCATTCAGCACTGAGTTGACCGAGTTCCCCTTTAAAACCACACCCCATGAACTCCTTGTTCCAGGGTTATGTTTAATCATAGCTCGGTTCAAAATGAAATACCAATTTCTAGGTCTAAGATCACTGCTCCAATTTCTCTCTTAGAACGAAATTGTATGACCTGGAGCACAGCATCATTCTGCTTCCAGTTTTACTCACTGTGCTCCGAACAGTGCCCGGCATGACAGAAGCTCACCGGTAGCTATTGAATGAAAGACAATCATTCAGCGTGTCTTTCCAGTCACTGCTCAAAATCCACTTCCACTAAGTTTCAAAAATGGGATCCATCTATCAAACCAACCACAAATCAAATTAAAACAATTTTCCTGTATATCCAAGGTCTTAATCCAATGGTTCTCTACTGTAAGTATGCATTCAAATCATTTGGAGAATTAAAGATATAATTCCTGGGCCCAGCTTCCCTGATTTTCTGTTGTGGGTAAAGAAATTCAAATATTTAACACCTGGAAGAAAGCTAACGAAACTGACTGTACTCTGAAAATCACTATCCTAAAAAGAAAAAAAAAAAAAAAAGGCAGGGGGAGGGGACGCAGTCACTCAGGTGAAACATTTCTGGGAAGAATGGCTTTTTAGATCTCCCAGTATGTAAGAAGACAGATACAGGTTTGTTTGTTTGTTTTCCTGCTATCATCCCAGAAAACAAAATTAAGAAATATTGGTGAAAGTCACAAGAAGGTTGGTTGATGTTCAGCAGCAGGATGGAGGCTCTCCCAACAAGGGCACCGACTTCTTGGGTGTAATGGCCTTCTCACCACTGTGACAGCCAAGGAGAGGCTGGATGTGGTAGAAAAACACGCGCAGCCGGTCGTGCTGTGCGTTCGGTTCACCTGCAGCCCTGAGATTCCGGGACAAGGGCTGAAAACCCAAACACCTTCCTAGAGTGCAGGCCAACCAGGTATAGGGGGCAGTGGTGAGCTGCAGAGAGCTTGCTCTTCGATAAAGGCCTTCAGAATTTAAAAAGAATCACCTCAGATGTAAAGGTCGGCAGGATTCACTCAGGGAAGTTCACAACTCCTGTCTTATGAATTATTCGAAGTTAATAACTGCCTACTCAACTCCTGAATACAGTGCGACCCGTCAATTGGGGGAAGTGCATTTTCAGAAAATATTAAGTAGAGTTTAGTGCTGAATGACTGAGGGAAATTCCTTGCCAGAGAAACCCTGGCTGGAGTGTGCACGTAGGCACGTAAGTACTCATTTTTCATTATTATAACCCACCCAGCCATTCTGGCCCTCTCTTGGGGTTTCCCCAGCAGCTTTCCTAGATTGCTTTCAAGATCGCTTTTGAGATCACTTTCCTATTGGTCCTTTGTTAGCCAAAGGTGACCTATTACTTTTCTGCTGCACACTGCATGCACACTAGGAGACTGCCCTGACCCTAGCGACATTCAGACACAGTCACCAGAAACACTGGTGTTGGGACTTCGAGTGGAAGAAGCTTCTCATCCTACTCTCATTCATCTCACGTCAGTTTTGTATTAAGAAGAGCTGCTCAGCCTTCTGGTGTGGGGACTTCGGTGAGTCTCTCCAACAAGCATGTTAGAAGCCTGTTGTCTTTCTCCCGAATTCTTGAATCATTCACTCTCCTGAATCCATTTCAGCAGTTACTAATTAACTTTAGAGAAACTATTAACCTCTGGTTTAGCCAAAGAAGCCAGACAATGTCTGTGCTTTCCAGGTAGGATGAAGAAATTCTTGCTCCCAGCATAACTATTTCCCTCCATCCCCATTTCCCAGTGTCCCCAGTGAAGAGCCCCCTCAGTGTGGAGCCTCACGTGATCTCCCAGCGCTCACTGTTGCTGGTTGATGGAGTTTCATAAGCAGATCGATGCCCTGTTAGAGATTCAAAGCCATAATAACGATTACGCTAAGTTGACAAAGGTGTTTGTGCTCAGAATTCCTGTTTATATTCACTGAGAGAGGAAAACCCACCACAGTTTAGGCTGAAATTTATTTATACCATTTCTTGTCCATGTATGACATAGACAGATCACCAAAGAGAACATACAAATGGCCAAAAGGCACAGGAAATAACGCTCAAGTTCAAAACACCAGGACAGTACAAACTAAACCCACGACCACTTCACACCCATCAATTGGAGCAGCCAAAATGGAAAAAAACAGTAGCAAGAGTTGGTGAGGATGTGGAGCACCTGGAACTCTCACACACTGCTGGTGAGAGTGTAAATTAGTACAACCACTTTGAAAAGCTATTTGGCAGAATTGACTGAAGCTGAACATACACATAACCTGTCGCCCAGAAACTTCCTTCTCAGGTATGTCTCCCACAGAACATGACCGTAAGTTCATTGAAAGGCATGCACAGGACTGGCCAGCAGCACTCTTCCCAATGGCCCCAAACTGGAAGCAATCTGAATGTCCACCAATAATTAAATGGGAACACTGTGAAATATTCATACAGAGAAATACTATGACTCTACCTATGCAAAATATTAGAACAGGCAAAATTAAGCAGTGTCATAAGTTAGAATAGCAGTGGCCTAGGGTGGGTAGTGACTGGGAAGGGGACATGGGGATGTTCTGGGGCACTGGCAATGTCTTCTTTGAGCTGGTTGGCGGCTACACCAGTGTGAGCTTTCTGAAAATGCATTAAGCTCTGTGAGTTTTGTATTTTTCTGTGTATACATTATATTTCAATACAAGGTTACAAGAGTTCATACAGAGTGGTGTCTCAGCTTCCTGAGCCACAACCAAGAAATGGTTGTGGCTCTGTCCTCTCTCTTGTTTTGTTTTCTGGTTGAGTAGAGCCTGGGTGTGTGTGTGTTTTGTAGGGCCATGGGGAGGGGGTGATGCAGTGGGATAAGCCCGATCCTCTCCCTGCCCCACGCCACATGGGTCCTGCCGGGACCAGCAAAGGAATAATCAGAGGCAGATGCCCGCAGGTGGCAGTGGTCGTAGAAGTCACTTTACACGTTCCAGGAGAGGAAACTGAGGCCGACAGAAAGGAAGCTACTGAAGAATATGTGGAACAGTGGGATAGAACCTCGGTTCCACGATTCCACTTTATGTCGGCACCTTACACAAAGGCGGAAGTCGTCGCCAATGACCTCTTTTACACCCACCTCAAAGATGGAAATTTACTTGCCTCATTCTTATGTGTTAAGTGATCATTTGCTCTCTGTTCAAAAGAAAATCTCCTCCTTAGGAGAAATAGCGCAACATCTGTTAACAGGAGACAACTGATCGGATTTCCTGTCTCCGCAGAGTGGGACCCGGAGAGAGCTAAACGGGAGGAGACCAGGTTCTGCAGGTACTAGAGCACATATACAGAAATTCCGCACCTCCTGAACAGCCATAGCACTTCCCATACAAGAAGTACTTACTCCGCCCTGGCTGGCGTAGCTCAGTGGATTGAGCGCGGGCTGCGAACCAGGCATCGCAGGTTCGATTTCCAGTCAGGGCACATGCCTAGGTTGCAGGCCATGTCCCCCAGCAACCGCACACTGATGTTTCTCTCTCTCTCTCTCTCCCCTTCCCTTCCCTCTCTAAAAATAAATAAATAAAATCTTAAAAAAAAAAAGAAGTACTTACTCCCCACAGTGTCATCTAAACTCTCATTGTCCCCCTTTTAGAGATGAGGAAACTGAGATGCAGAGATTAGTGACTTGCCCAAGGCCCTACCAGTAAGTCCTGGTGAGAACGACCCTGGCCAGGCTGCACCTGCCCACTATGTTCTGTTTCAGCCACCTCGGTGGGGTGCCTATACCCCTTCTGAAGACATTAGGTCACTGGGATAGACAGAAGGCAGGGAAATAGGAATAATGTCCCCAAGGAGCAGGAGACTCATGACAACAGAAGAAAAACCAAGAGATAATTGCGTTGGTGCAAGTGCTCGTGTGTGTGGCCACATTATAATACATAGGTGGTCAGACAACCACACCGATCCTTTCAGTGGGCCAAGCTTAGCTGGGAATGGTCAAATCTTTGTTTCACTCTGTACTTTCAAGACTACACCCAAGAACATCATAACTCTGATGAAAGATTTTTGCTAAATTTCAAGCTGGGATATGGGGTGGGGGAGGTTAAACAGTAAAGTTTTAATTAGAAAGGAACATGCGAGTCCTTGTTTGCCGGCACCCAGGCCACTCTGGCTTTGTGTTGTGATGCATTAATACCATGTGCATTGCTAACCACATACTCAACTGAGCTTTCTCACAGTCTCCTCTGAGTCATCCCAGAGTGGGACCATCATGTGTCTCAACGACATGATGACATCCCAGAGTGTGAGTGTAAACACTCACACACACACACCTGTCAGTGCAAGGCACATCTCAATTGCTGCACAGAACGAGATCAACCCCAAATGCCACCGACTGCCTCATATATTTGACTGAATTCCGAGACAAGTATCATTTACACCAGTGTTCTTGGCCCGGAGCTCAACAGATGGGGAACACACAAAGGGGAAAGAACACTTGTCCCCAGTTCCTCTAAGTGTTCTGCTTCCCTGGATGGCACCCTGAATGCTGCCAGCCTGCAAACGCGCCCCACTCCAAAAGGATGTTGTACATGAGCAAGACAACACAAACAGATCAGTTCAAAGAAAACAAAAAGCCTCCCTTCTCCAGTGAAGGTTGGGCTTAACAGGGCTGCTGAATGCAATTTTGCCATGAAATACAGTTTTCCCGTCTCAAAGCACCATAGAGGCATGCAGCTTGTGAGATTTATATAATGCCTGGTCTCTCAGGACTTGACAATGCGAATGACATCCATCAAATTAATTTCCTTGGGGATTGTCTCAAACATGGGGAATGAAAAGGCCCAGACCATTAAACATCAAAAGACTGTTCTAAATGGTAGTTAAAAGTTCTATTATATTTTCTTTTTCCGGGAGCAGATTAGATTAATTCAATTGAGAATATTATACGTATCAAAGCTGACAGTGTGAATGGGTCATGTTGGCTGGAAGAGCATTTAATATTGCAGACATCTGTTCATCCGCACTACACCAAGAGCATGCCCCAGAGGGAGTGGCCTCCAAGAGCAGGGTACTTACCAGGCCAGCACAAGTAGACACAGCAACGGAGGAGGAGCTGTCGTTTCGGATAAATCCCTGATAGAAACATTGCTGCACCCTGGGTCCCCGAGTCTCTGAAGCACCATCTTTTCCAAGTACCTGGACAATAAAGTGACTGCTCAAAATCGCCGAGGGCTTAAGTTCTAAATGGAGTTCCTGTCCAAATGCTGAAAATCGGTAATGCAGGGAGCTGCTGGCACCCGGGGCGGATCGCTTTCTCCTGCCGCTGTGCAAAATGTCGTGTGAAATGTAAGACCCGCCCGCGTCCACTTCTACCGGTGTGACAAAGACGTAATCTGTAAGGGGAAAGGTTTGGCTGTCAGCACCCCGGGCCCACCATGCCAGCCGGTCACGCCCAACGGGCTGGCAGAGTGACGCTCAGCTCAAGGACATCTTTGTTCCCACTGCTACCAGGCTAGGAGAAACGTAGTTTGGAGCAGCTCACGAGGAGAAGCCCGCAGCCTTTACCACGAGCTCTGCCTCAGAAATTCCTACAAAAGCTGAAAGTCAAGCACAATCTCAACGAATGTCAAGAGTGTTTACGGAAAAGGCCCCGAACTCTCCCTGTCTGGGGGGAGATAGATGGACTTTTTATATATTAGCCATAGAACCAGTCATTCATAAAAATTTATTTTTGGGGAGACAAAATTGATAAATATAAAATTACCAAAGTAAAGAAATGATTTTTTTTTTAAAGGAGATTACTATCTTTGGGTTTAACCTGAATTGGGAAGATTTTGGGTGGGGGGCAGAATTTAAATTTCAAATGGTAACTCACAGTGCTGAGTAACTTGAGAGGATACCTCAGAAAATTAACAAGTAACTGCAGTTTCCTATTTCCAATATGAGTGATACATGACAATAAAACTGAAGAACTTGTAGCACTCTTAACCTTTCACACGAGCTTTCACAGGGATAGTCCCATTCAGTTGTAAGCACAAAATGTAGTGGACGCATGAAAATGCCCCGACACTGTCAGAACTTCCCCTGCACAGTCTGATGTTTAAAGTTGCTCAGACATGTTGCCAGATCAGGGACACCTGGAGAGGCATGTTTAGAAATACCTTCGCCACGGCTCCCCGGAGCAGCACTAATTGCTGCTTGTTCCAGGGAGGAGGAGCCATGAAACAATTTGCTGCCTGAAAGAATGAAGCCAGCACGCTGCTTTCTATCACGGAACATTGAAACTGAAAAGTCTCATCCCCAGAAATGATCTGGAATATGCCCTCAGTGCATTCAGAAACGCTCTGCATTTCCACTTTCCAGGCACAGAACAGGGAACGAATTTGGAAAGTGTTGAGAGCGATTCCGAACAGCGAAGAGGCGTGTCCAAGTCGCTTGGGCCCTTGGTTACAGGAGAAGAAAAAGAAAGAGGAATTTCTCTCTTCCCAAAACAGTCCACAACCAAAATAAATAAATAAATAAAACAAAGATGAAGAAGCCCTGTAACTAACGGGATCAATAAGTATTACTACCTTTACAAAAAAAAAAAAATCCCAGTATGACAATTTTAAGATGTTTTCCTCTGTATGACCATCTGTGACTCTTGCTGCCTGAGCAACTCTCGTTCCTGCAGTATCTGTATGCCCTGCCTCATTCTCTCTTCGACCCCTTCGACTGGAAATACCATTGAATTAAAGTACATATGGGAAAACTGGGAAACAAAAGTTTTTCCCCTCTCTTAACCTCAAGAAACAGCAGGTGGATACTATCTTCTTTTAAAAACCTTTAGTATGATGCTTTACAGGTATGTGGCTTTTGATTAAACACAGCTTTTCTTTAGTGAAAAACCACTTTCTCCCTTATTAAAAACTGTGAAAACCATCCCCGACACATGCAACAGAGCCGCTCAATAAGTTGTTTCTTACCTCCTTGTCCAGAACCATCTGAAACTACGCTCCTAGCTGGGAGGCCATAGGGGAGTCTTAACCAGCAGCTTTAATGGTATCAGCCCGAAAAGCCAACCCCCCAACCCCGTCCACCCGGACACCTGCTACTAGCTTGTTTCTGAGGGGAGAACGAGCAGGCTGATGGTAATCTTCAGTCCTTGATGGGAAGAGGGTCAACGTAGAGAATCATCTGATCAGTCAGCTCAGGGGCTCACTGAAGATGAGGTTCTTACAAGGTGGTGGCTGGAAATGAGAGGGGGCCCACAGCCATTTGACCCAGATGGGACAATGGGAAGTTGTTTCAGCAACTGCAGCCAGCCTTTCCGGTTGGACAAAAGGTAAATTTCTCAAGAGCTAATTCCTGACTCTTTCCTGCTCCCTCACTCACCCACTCCCTGGCACAGCCCCTCTCCAAGCTTCTGCCATTGCCCCATCCCCAGTGAGTTCCCTTGTCCCCTGAAAGGAGGAGAAACCCTGCAAGGCTAAAAAGGAGAGGATCCACACCAAGGTCTTGCCAGACACCTTGGATCAAGCATCAGCTGTTCTGTAGCTGGTGGGAACAAGGAAACAAGGGTTTTCCTTCTGGGGGCCATCAGGAAGCTAATAAATGACAGAAGCGAAGGGTGTTCTGGTGGTTTTCTGCTGCGGAACCTCGGAAGAGATGGAGATCCCAGAGACCTCAAGCTATCTTCTTTCTGCTCTCTAGCGGCGGTCTTTGGGAATCCGAGACACAAGGGCAAAAACTCAGGGGGAACAGAGGAAAGGAGGACAAGGAACAGAAGTGGAGAGGAGAGGGAGGAGGAGAGATGCGAGAGTGAGAAGGGTTAATATTCTTTCCTCCCTCACCCAGAATTGGCTCCTGCATGCTTTCTTAGAGGAGGAAGGAAAGGAGGAAGGTGCCTTTGATATCAACCGCCTAGTCCACATCCACTCCCTTTCTAATTTCTCACCGCAGTACGATTTAATTTTTAAACAAGCCATCTGTGAACAAGAGAAAGTATTGTTTTCTCATTTATGTGGCTTGAAGCTTGAGGCATTGATTCTTTTGATAAGTTCAGAGCCCTTGCCATATACCCCCCTCTCCAAACAGGAACCATTTCCAAGACGCACACACACCTGCAACTTTGGGGCCGGGGGTGGGGGTGGGGACAAGCTTTTCTACCTTTTCCCTCTTTTGTGGGGGAGAAAGGAAGGGACAAAGTGCCCAGACAGACCCTTCTGAGGGGGGAGGGGGTCAAATACAAACCGTCGTTTAATCCGCTGCCGCCGCTACTGCTGTCACTGGCTAAGACAGAGGCGAACGACGCACAGCAGAGACAGCACAGCTGAAGCGCCTGCAAGAGAAAAGGTGACATCATGCGTGAGAGGCGCGGCGGGGTTTGCACTGGGTGCCCCCTGCCACCCACTCTCGGCGCGCCCCTCGGCGGGCACCTGCCTTGGCCACGCGCCCTAGTCCCGCCGAAGCCCACGGCGGGCCCGAGCCGGCGGCGGGGAGGGCGCACGCGAGCAGGAGAGCGCACTCCATGGTCAGGTGCGGGTGCGGCGGCTGCGGACGGCGCACATTCTCCCCGCCGCCCCGGAGCGCGGCGCTCCAGGTGCGGCGCCAGGTGGGAGCCGCTGCCGCTCACATCGCGGGCCCGGCGCGCCGAGGCCTCCCCACCTCCGACCGCCTGCGCGCCCTCCTTCTGCCGGCGCCGGCTGCGGAGCTGCCGCCTGCGGCTCCCCGCGGGGGACAGGGGGCTTCCCGGGCCCGGGCTGGCGCGCGCCTCGGAGCGCAAACGGCCGGGGGACTTTGTCCGTGCCTGCCCGCACGCTTGCCCGCCAGTCTGTGTGTCTGTCTGGGTCTGTGCGAGCGTCTGAGGCTCCCGGGGAAAGCAGCGCCAGCTGGCTCCCCCAGCGCGCCGGAGCCGAGCGCCCGCCTCTCCACCGCACGGTGATTGGCGACCAGCGGCTCCTGGGCCCGTCCGAGCCCCCGGGCTGGTGCAAGGGCGTGGGATTCCCGGCTCCCACTCCGAGGGAGGGGGCGAAGAGGGAGGGGAGGCTGGGTAAGCTTGAGGGGGAGGGAGGGACCCACCGCCGAGAGAGGGAGCGGAGCGCCCTGGGTCAGGCTTGGAAACGTAATTTAAGCGCAGGAAGAGATGAGCCGAGAAAGGGGGAGGCTCAGGTAAGCCGTCCGACTTCTTTGCTGCCGGTGCAGACTTCTCTTTTAAGTCTTCTGGGTGGCGAGGCAGACCAGGTATTGAGCGTTCTCAGCACCTCCCAGGTACCAGGTGCTGTCCCCGCTTTAGCTCATTCACCTTGGGCCTGTCCTCGCGAAGGCGGGAGTCATTAACCCCTCGATGGAGATGAAGAAAGTGGGCTCGGGTGGGCTCCGCTTAGCCGACCATAAACAATTCTGAAACTCGCAAATCCAGGGCGACCTAGAGGGCTGGGGCTGTGAGCCTCGTCTCTGTCTGCCGCGCGGCTGAAGGAGACTAGACTGAGCACACAACAGTTGTCTTCTTGTCCGGTTACGCACCGAACTTTGTATGTCACTAACCAGTGTTGTCCCAACACATTTGAAAGAAAAATAAAACGCACGGCCAGGGGCAGTGGCCTCGCCTTTTCTCCTGGATCTTTCTGTCTTCACCAAGTGGCTGTGCTTCCAGGTCCTAAAGACTGAGTCCTGGCCCCAGACCCCCCTTCCGCAGACATCAGCCGTAACAAACAGCATGGCCATCACTAGGAGTGCATCCCGTTTGCTGTGCCCCTGTTCACTTACTCAGCGCCTTTATTTGGTGCCTACTGTCTGCAGTGATAAACTAAATATTCTCACGGCTAGTGGGAAAGACTCGCATCGGATAACTCAGCAACAATACTGAAGCCTAAATGATTACAAACACTCCAAAGGAAAAGCATAGGCTACTAAATCAGAAAGAGTAACAGTGGAATCCAATGTAGTTGCGGGGCGGGCAGGGGTGTGGAGAATAGGAGTGTGTGAGAGCGTAAGAGCTGGCTTTTCAAAGGAGACCAAACAGCGTGAGTGGGTCAGCTTTATAAGGAAAAAAGGAGAAAGATGCCTAGTGCCAGGAGAAGGGGCACAGCATAGGTGAAGGTGTTGAAACAGGAAAAGGGCTTTGCCGTGATGGAAAAGGGCTGTCAGGAGCGAGAGTCAGGAACGGATTCAGGTAAACAGGACCTTGTAGGCTGGGGCGAAGCTGGTGGGAGCTAGATTTTTTTTTTAAGATTTTATTTATTTATTTTTAGAGAGGTAAGGGAGAGGGAGAGAGAGAGAAACATCAATGTGCGGTTGCTGGGGGACATGGCCTGCAACCTAGGCATGTGCCCTGACTGGGAATCGAACCTGCGATGCCTGGTTCAATCCACGCACTCAATCCACTGAGCTACGCCAGCCAGGGCGGGAGCTAGATTTAAGGTACGTGTGCATGTGTCTGTGTGTGCATGTGTCTGCATGTGTGTGTGTGTCTGTGTGTGTGTGTGAGAGAGAGAGAGAAGCAGGCAACCTGTCTGCAATGCAAACAATGTGGATTGTGTGTGGGGATACGGATTGCAGGTGCTGAATAGAGGGGGCAGCAAGGAAGCTGTTGCTAGAACCGTGGTGAGCAGCGCTGGCACCCTAGACCAGGGTGGTGGCAGGGGAGTGGGCATATACCCTGCTCCAGTTTTAAGGATACAGAGGTGGCTAAGATGAGTTCCATGTCACAGCTTAGAACAAGTGACAGCCCCCGGTGTAGAGTCTGTTTCCTTGGCTACAGCAGTAAAGAGGCAAACCTGGACTGTGGAGGCAGAGAAAGCAGCACAACTTCTGCCCAGGGCAAAGCTTTTCAGAATAACCTCAGGGGAGGAAGTCCAGGTTAAACAAAACCCTTAGCTTTGCCTATGTAATCTGTTTAAGCTTGGTGACCTCTATTTTATAATCTGTAAAATAGGAATAAAAGTAATACATCAAAAGAGTATCCCAAGGATTAAATAAGTGTATTATACTTTTCTGAGCTTTGTAAGTGGGATTGTGAAGTCAGAAGAGAGGACACCTGCAATTCTGTTACTTTGCAGATCTTGTGTCAAACTTTAATGTGCGCAGAAATCACCTGCACCGCTGGCTGAAAATGCAGACCCCTGAACCGTGAGCCATGGAAATTCTGATGCCGTAGGTTTGGTGCAGGCCCCAAAGGTGCATTTGTAGCAACACCTGTGGGAGATTCTGACACAGGTGACAATAGTGCTTTATGTAATTTCAATAAGTAACTGGACACTAAGGGAAACTGGCCATTAAGGACATGCAGCAAAGACAGTGCTTAAAATCATGTCATAGAGCAACAGACGAGATTTTTAAAATTGTCTGAATGATACTGCTGGATAAACACTGAAGGAAAATGGGAGGGGTGAATGGTCTGTTCACGGTCCACTAAGAGTAGCCATCTCCCTCATTTGCATCTCTCCACTGAGATACATTTCTATGAAGTCATCCATACCCCTTGGGTCTCCGTGTTTTGCAGCCAGTAATAGAGGTTACTCGCCATGGTGAGGTCCAGAGTCTCAGAGACCCACTCTTACCATGCTCTGTGTCAGACTGTGGTGATTTTCAGCCTCAAGCACCAATGACATTTGGGGCTGGTCGTTCCTTGTGCCAGGGCTGTCCTGAGCCTTGTAGGATGTTTAGCAGCATCTCTTGCCTCTCCCTTCCAGATGCCAGTAGCAACCCCACAACTGCGACAAAACGTGACATGGCCCGATGTCCCAGAGAGAGCAAAATCACCCCTGGTGAGAGCCTGGATGAACAGTATGGATTCCAATCCTATTGTGTGGACTTTGTCTCCATCAACCTGGAGCCTCACAGCCTCTCATTCAACTGCATAAATATTTGTTGAGTGCTAACACTTTGAGGGACTGGTGGCCTTCTCTGAACCTAATGGTATAAGAGCCCCAAGCCCACGAATTTTGCAGCTCTTCTTCCACACATCAGTAAACCCCTGCCCTTGGTAGGTCCCAGCTCTCTGTGGTTTGGTATAGAAACCAAGACCCAGCTAGTAGATCTAGAGACCGAAACGTCCTGTTCCGTTCATCTGCAGATGACCAGGTCTAATTCTTCTGCAGGATCCATACACAAGCACCGCAAAGCCATCACTTCTGGAATGATTTCAAACCTTCAAGATTGCAGGAACTGGCCCTGCAATATGTATAAATTGTCTCTAGATGGTGACAGAGAGTCATGAGCAAGTGGTCCAGTCTTTCAGTTAGGAATTGCAAATTCTAAGTTACTTGGAAATATAAATCTTAGCTGATTTTAAAACTATAAGTCTAGGACACTATAAAGAAGAGCTAAAGTTCACAGCAATCTGTCTTAGTCCGTGTAGGTTGCTATAACAAATACTACAGACCGGGGGCCATATAAATAGCAGAAAGGTATTCTTCTCAGTTCTGCAGGCTGGGAATTCCAACAGCAAGGCTCCTGCAGGTAGCAGTGAGGTGAAAGCCTGCTTCCTGGCCCACAGACAGCCTCCTTCTCACTGTGTCCTCACATGGTAGAAGGCTCCTGGACGCTCACTCTCTGAGGCCTCTTTTATAAGGTCTCATTCATGAGGGCTCAGCCCCAAATACCATCACATTGAGGATTATGTTTCAACATACCAATTGGGGGGAGGAGCACAAATATTCAATCCATTGCATAAACCAATGAGGAAAAAAAAATCCTGTTGTACTCCATTCTGTCAAACATGGCCCAGAGCCTGGCACACAGCGGGCATTTGGTAAATATTTATTGGAAAGAAGGAAGGGAGGGAGAGGAGAGGGAGGAAGGGAAGGAAGGAAATGGGAAATTGAGAGGGATCACACGATTCACTCTTAACTACGTAAAAAGAAAATTCCCTTTCCCCCTCTAAAATCAATGGTATATTGATTTTTCTTCTTTTTAAACTGACATAAGTTTAACCTTTTTTCTTTTCAAAATAATATGCCTTAAGTTAAATTCACCCTCCTGGCCACAGCAAGACATAAACAGCAATCCCTGTTCCTCATTCCCCTTTTCCCTTGGTCTCTGCTCCGTGAAGATGCAAGCATCTCCTCCACGGAGAGTAAGAAGCGTTCAGCCCCTCTCCCACCTCGGCTGAGTGTCTGTGCTGCAACATCCAGTCTCTGCGCTCTCCGCTCCTTCCCACGTGGAGAGCAGAGGGACGCTGCCTTTGCTCTGGTGTATCAATGCTGCACTGAACAGCATGTCAGATCTTATTGAGCCGACGCCTGACAGTGTCCCCTAGACATCAGTTTCATGTCCAAAGAGAAAGACAGCCAAGCCACGCATCCAGACCTAGCATGGGGAAAACAGAACCAGAAAACCAGGCTTAACTTATTTCAGCACAGGAACCTAAAGAGAACACTACAGAGAAGGAAAGGCACCCATGGCCTCGAAGCCCTGAGAAGAAAGGGCTGCCCTCGGGCCACTGTCTCCGAAGCAGGCGCAGTTAGCAGCACGGTCCTGAAAATCAGTGTGGGGGTGGGGAGTGGGGGAAGAGGACAGAGCAGCAGCCCCAAACATTTTCTATCTTCTTTAGAGATAACCGTTCGGAAAGACAAGCTGTTTGCTTTATCACACAAAACAGGGCAAACCCCATCCAAGCGACTTGCAGCAACTTGTGTTTGTCAGTGACGACGGGGAAGCAGAACCTCTGAACAACTAGCTTTGGAAATACTGTCACCAAACACGACTTGGGAATTGTCCGCTGTTCTCCCTCCTCGCATTTTCCTCAGCCGTTCATTGGACTTCTCAGGACGCTGGCACGGATTTGCTCCTTGTGTGACCTGGGCTTGTCTGACTTCTCTGCAGGACGAGGCTTCCTCTGCTCATCTCAGCATCCCTCCGATCAAGCTCCGGCTGCGGGCTGCTTCCCTGTTCCAGTGTTAGTCCTTTCCCAAGTCCTACTATTGAGAGTGGCTCATCCGCCCGAGGCTAGAGGCAGTATTCGAACTGGACTACTTATTCCCACAAAGGAACCCAAGCCTAGTTCTGAGCTCTCTGCACAGTGGAGGAGTGAGTAGAGACCTTGCAAAAACTCTGGAAAATGTCCCGCTGCCTATGAAAGGGAAGTGACCCTTGTTCACATGCAGTCTTCTCCCCTCATTCTCATCCCATTGTGATCTCATCACACCCAGGCTTGGACACCTGCTCCAGTGCTTCCCCAACTCACATCTCTATCACCGGCCGGTCCGCTCCACACCTGGGACGGCCAGGACTGGGAACTACCGCTGCTAATCAAAACCACCTGGGGGACTGTTAGAACTACAGTCTTGGGCATCCCTATGAATATTCCAATTAAGTGGGTCTGGGATGAGGCCCAGACATCTGTCTTTTGACTAACACCTGGGTGATTCTGATGTAACTAAATATATTACAACCCAGTAATTGTGGCCCGTGGTACTTACGCCTGCACTTCAATGCCAAAATTACTTCCTAGGCAATAGGATTTAAAACTTCTAGGATGCCTTTGACTCATTTCTTATTCATGGGGAAAGCGAAGTATAATAGAAAGAATGAAGGAGAGGCCTGTGATTGGATCCTTGCTACAGTGATGAGCTGTGAGTATTTGTTGCTTAGATTTTTGGGTAGCAGAGGGTAATTTCTGTTCTAAACGTTTCTTTCACCCTTCTCTGTCCCTTTTTCTGGTTTAATCCATGATACAGACCTGCCCAAGCACATCGTAACCCTTTCTGGCAAAGATTACTGGCCAAGAGGTAGGACCTGAATACGTGCGGCCTGTTAGAATCAGTCACTGGTGTTGATCTGCAAAATATGGGAGAATGAATCCTTCTTTCAGCTTAGTTGTCGCAATCTGTGATTAAAGCCCACAGTTGTCAGCAGCCACCCTCCTGGGCTGCAAAAAGAAATACACAGAAAAGTATGGAAGAGCCCTGGCCTGTGCGGCTCAGGTGGTTGGAGTGGCGTCCTGTAAACCAGAAGGTCACGGTGTGATTCCGGGTCAGGGCACAGGCCTGGTTTGAGGGGCTGGTCCCCATTCAGGGCGCCTTCGCAAGGCAACTGATGGGTGTTTCTCTCACACTGATGTTTCTCTCTCTATTTCCCTTCCTGTGTCTGGACTCAGTGGATTAAAAAAGAAAGAAAAAGGAAAGTACAGAAGAGGAAAATCTGCAGGTTCCCGTCTGAGCTGCGATTCTTGTACCTTCTCCTATAATCCTTGAATTCACAGCCATTCAAGACACACACCGCCTCAAGGGGCTCATCTCCCACGCAGGGAGAAAAAGCACAACTTCACACGTTCTCATCGGCGTGAAGGCTGATGAAGCCGCATCTAAAACATCCGGTGCACAGCCCAGAGCCACCGGCGCTCAGCAAATGGTAGCTCTCCCCTTTCATGAACTTCTGTTGACCCTTATTCCTGATGCCGCGCCACTTCCTGAGGCTGTGAGCTCTTGCTTAGAGATGCATGGCATGCCAGCTGCGTGTTCTTTCCCCCAAACCCCAGGCTGGACCCTGGTATTTTCCACATGATCCAGTGCTGCAGCTCCCAGACACAGCGCCTGCATGGGCATTAGAAAAAGGTGCTCCCCCTGTACAGGGACCTGGACGTGGACGAAAGCCAGAGCTATGCAAATTAGGACCACAGGGCCTGCTTGGGGCAGATGACACCTTTTGGGGGCAGGATTTAGAACTCACTCCCCGAGAGGGTACAGCCGTTCACCGTGTCCCATTTGGGCTGCACCCTCCTCTTGGGCTTCTGATCGGATCGGGCATCTGACAAGAAGCAGAGTTGGCCGCATCTACCGCCATGCACGGAGTCACTAATTTCTAAGTTACCAATTCATCCTGTCCCTGTTTTTACCCAGTGTCCTCCTCCTGTGTTCACGCTGTCTCAGGATGCTCTTTCCAAAGGTGGGCTGTGCAGGTGAAGGCAAACGCAATGCATCCTCAGTCACTTCCCTTCACTTCTACCCCGAGTCCCTGAAACCATCCTCACCAACGCCAGGCCCCAAAGGACAACTTTGTAATCCTCTAAGGCCAATACAGCTACTTAAAAATAAATACAGAGACATGTAAAGATGTGGACAGTGATCCTGGCGGTCAGAGAAAACCATTAACGACATTTCGGATAGAGGGGCAGCGCTCTTAGCGGTGTTTGTCTTTGACTCGTTGCAGCATTTGAAACAAACCTCCACTGCCTCCTTCTCAACCCCTCTCGCCTCCTCAGCTTCCCGGTCACAACTGCGTCCTGTTTCTTTTGTCCTTTCGTGCTCAATTTTCACTTATCAGTCACTTCCTTGTCCCTTTCTATGTCCCGTAAACACTGGTGGTCCCCAGACTCCCACCCTCATCTGTTCTGTTTTCTCATAACATAATCTCCGGTCCTGCACGCCCAGATCCCCTCTGACTTGTCGATGACTCCCGGCCCTACCATGCCTGCACGAATCTGTCCCAAGCCCTAGGTGCATCTCTCCAACCACTTATAGGGCATTTTTAACTGCCTGTGCCAGAGGCACCTTGAAATCAGGAAGGCATAAGCCCACCATAAACCATCTGCGTCTCTCCAACTGCCACCATCTGCCCAGAATCCAAAGCTGGAAAGTTTGGGAGCCGCTCCCGCCTGTGGGTGGGAGGTAAAGGGGAGCAGGGAGGGGCCGTTTGGGAGGGGTGGGAGGGGTCACCAAATTTACCTTTAAAATGCCTCAGGATCAGTCCCCCTCATCCTCACCTCGTTGCCTTAATTCATGTACTAGTTCAGGCTCCTGGCAATGGTCACCCTTTAAGACTAGAAAAGGGAACATCTCACCCAGCACTAATCTTTCTGTTTCCCACAACAACCTGCCATTCCCTCCGGCCTCTGTTCCAGAAGTGAGGCAAGTACAATACAGGTCATGGCTCCCCCCGACCGCTGTGGCCCCTGCCGGCTTGATTTCCAGGACCACGAACAGGGCTGGCACAGCCAGGGCTAGCACACACATGTCTGGAAATACGTTGAATGGAAACCTCATGGCCCGGAAGGAGCCCGATCCAGACTGCTGAGGCAGGCGCTTTGCATCACCCCCAGCCAGCCCGACCACAGAACCTCATTACTACCGCCTCCTGTGAGGGACAAATCCCACAGCCGAACAGGTTCCACACCTGCCTGTGAACTAGCTCCAGCTGCTTTTGTTTGTTTTCACTCTTTCCCCGAATTCCCCAGTTTGACCTCATTTCCATTCCCTCCCACTCCCTCCCAAGCACAGTGGTCTTTTTCTCCTTCTTTTTCTAACTAAGCCACACGCGTTCATTGTTAAAATAAGTCTCAGTGCCTCGAGGCTTGCCCCGACTGGTCTGGCCATGCGATTCCCCCCTCAGCAGATGTTCTCAACCTGTGTGCACAATGGCTAAGTTCCACCCCCACGGATTCTGAGCTGATGAGTCTGAGCGCACATAGGGAACATTTTTCAAGGCCCCTGGCTCCAGGTGACCCTAACGTGCAGCCATTGGGACTGTCCCATTGTCTGGAGTCTCCTACGCGAAGTGGGTTCCCAGACAGGCAGTGTTCACAACCCCCAGGGGCTCCTGAGTCAGGTTGAGATCCCCAGGTGACTGTCTACGTGTTAACTTTTCTGAAGTGCTGCAGTCAGTCAAACAGACAGCATTTTGACGTGAGCTGGGTAAACTTAGCTCGTCTCCTGCCCTCAGTTTACCCGCGTATGAGATGGTGCTAATAACAGCACAGTCTCACGGGAGTGCAGGGGAGTAATAGAGATCACCAGCTTAAGTGCTAGACTAAGCACTTGGTAAGTGGTGGACTCACTATCATTCATTCTCCCTGCCCTGTCCCTCTTCCACTAGGGGCAGGGCAGGCAGGGCAAGGATGCTCTTTGTTCCCAGAATGGTGACCATGGGGCAGTGTAGACAATAGGAAGGTCGAGAATGCCACATTCATGTCCAAATCAACGCTTCCAGTATTAAGCATGCTAAGAGGCTGCAGCTCCCTGGATTTACCTGCACCACCTAGAGTGCCGCCACGCGGGCCTCCCTCACGCCCCGCTGCCCAGTCGCACAACCACTGCTCTTCCGAGAGCGCTGCGCGCAGCCCGCGCCCGGTGAGGCAGGCAGTTTGTCTCCAGAAGCTGCACAGCGACTTGGCCACAGCGTGTTGCAGGCTGGCATTTCCACCAGGCTGCAAGGCACGATTTCAAGAGGCAGATCATTTAAAAACAATTATTGGAACTCAACTGGCTTTTTGCAAGGAATTAATTTAAGGAATCCAAGGTGCCAGAGGGATAATAGTAAGAGGGATGGGAGGGGCATTCCGTATTTTTAAAGCAGTCTGGGATCTATTTAGAGACGTTCCAAACATCAGGGGTTGTGTCCAGACTGCAACCTAATACTTTATATTGCTCCCTTTCTGTAGAGTTCTAGCTCCCGCGTGATTGGATGGAGTCTCTCTGAAAAGCTAACATTGAACTGGGACGAAATAACAGCCTCGGGACATCAGAGCCGCTTGTGCCTGCCCCGCAGGACTGGACGTTTTTATGTGCATTACATTAAGAGCTTCCATCTCTCCGGACAAAGCGGGGAAGCGCTTCCACGGTGGGTGGCCCCAATTAAACCCTGTGCCTAGTGAGTTTCCGCCGAGGCTGACTGGATGGCAGCCAGCCTGATTAGAAAGCAGGTACCTCAAATGGCCCAGCACTGCCGTAATGAAAAAGCCCGGGAAAACTGCTAAGTGACACAGAGGAAAACCATTACAATGGAAACAACCCCCACCCCCCACCCCATGCTCCCTCGTGCCTAAAAAAGGCCCACTCCTTCAGAATTACCTACATATTGCTTTGTCCAATGAATGAACTGTACAGTAAATGAAAGATCACTCACAAACACACAGCTTTGAACACCATGACTTGGTGATGAAACATGTATTTGGTTTAACAGCGTGTGAAGAGAATATAGTCAAAACCAAAACAAAAGCAACCCACTCCCCACCAAAAAGCAGATAAATTGCCACATATAGAGAGCCGACAGGTTCTATAGGTTTAATATGGGTGGGTTGCAGATATTACGTAATTTAAAAATGGTAGTAAGTTTTTATCATGACAAAGCCAATAAAACTCTTTTGAAAACATTGCAAACCGAAGTGTAATGGGACAACAGGATAATTCATCATCCACCTGTCAGAGAGGAGCACAGATCATATGGTATCTTCCATCTGCAAACACTACTTGACGCAGCTGAGACTGCACTGCAGGTACCTCCATGGGCTGCTCCCTTTAGTGTTATGACATGGAGTATGTTGCAGGTACTACCAGGTCTGGTACCTTCACTGTTAATGGCTGGGACACAATCCACCAAAGGAGTATAACATAATGCACTCAACAACAATTTGGAAGCTGCCTTGGGTGGGACAGTTAAGCTATAATGTAATAGAAGCAGCAAGGAGAAGTGCACCATTGTCCCAGGAGTAGGGAAGGGAGGTGAGGACTAATGCTGTGTCTGTTACTCCAGGTCAAACTCTGTGCTAGGGAGTATCTGGTAGGCACCTCATTCAACCCCCAACAACTCTGAGGGAGTTACTACTAACCCTCTTTAATAGATAGGGAAACTGGGGTTCGTGGACAGGAGAGGTCATTGGCCAAGGTCGCAGAGTGAGAGAGGCTGGGCCAGAACGAAGACCCAGATTTCCACTCTTATTCATCCATTTGCAGACATGCAGCAGTGCAGTCAGAGGAGCTGGAGTTTGGAGTCCGAGTGTCTGTCTCGCACCATGCAAACCCTAAGTGCCCAATGGATACAGGCTGCATAAACGCTGTTTCTTCTGCTTCGAATCTCATGGCTGACATCACTCACGGACCTGGTGTCTGCACCCACAAACCATGAGATTGGCAAGGCTGCACCTTTTTCCAAGACCTATCGCTTTGAATTCAATTGTACATGTGAAGAATGTCACAGGTTTAGTTAATAAAGTGGGACTAAGAAAACAGAAGCACAAGGCATGTGTCTCAGTAAGTTGCAGGAGAGAGAGGGACTCTAGTTGGGTTGAGACAGGGACAGTAATAACACAAACAATGACAGAAGTCACTCCCGCTAATTAATTGCTTACTTGGTACTCAGCCAAGCACATTTAAAGAAAAGAAGCATCAAAGTACTCTGCAAAATAGTTTCCTAATCTGGAAAATGAAGAATGTCTAATGCATAAAGAAATTTTAAGTAATTACCAGCTGACATAATTTGGATGAGTAACGGGGGTGGTGGAGTGTCTGGTGTTTTCCAGAAACACATGTAGGGCCCATCACACCGTCCTTTCTTGGAGGGTGGGATGCACCAGGCCAGTAGATACAACCCACCCCCAGTCATGCCACAGTAGTTTCCGGTTTCCAGGGAGCCTGAATTTGGGAAGAAACAACCCTTGCACTCCTGGAGTTGCCAACAGATGTCTGTCTGTGTGTGTCCATGCCCTAAGGCTTGAATGGACAAGACTGCAGCTGGGAATGGACATTGTTAGGAAGTCATCCAAATGTTCAGAGTTTACCAAAAAAGTCCTCCATGGGCTCTCTCTGGGAGTCAGAATACTCACCTGGGCAGGTCGCAGGCCTGGCCAGAGGTGGCATTTATATGCTTAAATTATAGGGGGAAATCAGAGAAGCAAATACCAGGTCATACGCTGGAGAGAGGAGGAAGTTTAGGAGGCCAGAAACTTAGAGAAAAAGGCTAAAGGCAATAACTATCACGTGAACGGAACATCACATAAGGACAAGAAAACATTTAATGGAAGCAAAGAGAGCATATGAAAAGGAAGCATCAGATAGTAAAATTGGTATGTATTCAATGTGCATAGCCATTGAGCTGCTTTGACACTTAAACAGCCCTGTGAGGTAGGCACTACAAACAGCAGTTGATAAACTCTAACCAAGCACAGATTGCAGTCCTTTTGAGCCTTTTCTGCTCCATCTTTATGTAAGCTCAGTTCGCCCTGTCCCCTGAATGTGGACACCATCCATGTGATCCCTGAGTCCCTTACACTATTGGAAGTCTGGAATTTGAGTGACTTGGCCTGGCTGGAATTTGAGTGACTTCCTAGCCACCTGCTTTCTCACATACCTCCTGGTTCCCACAACTCTCACCTCCTCTCCTATTCTCTCTTCTGTTACCCATCACTCTAGGCCACAGGTGGCAAACACAAAGCCCGCAGATGAATCTGGTCCTCCACCTTGCTTCTATCTGGCTACAGCACTGAGCTCTCGATTAACTGTTAAGGAGTAGTTACATTTATACAGTCCTGAAATTACATTCGTCCCTTTGAAGGCAACCGTGAGGCTGATGTGGCCCCTGGTGAAAATTAGTTTAATGCTCCTGCCCTAGACGTAAAAGACAACCTTTTTTGTTCTCCCCGGACCATTCAAGAAACGCATGTGTGTATATAGCAGGTTGTTCCCAAAGTTCAGGGACTTGAGTGCTTTTTTCTATAGATAGCAGTAAAAGACTATATTAGTAAGGAGAATATACATATAAGGGTTGCTGACGAGCCCCACTATCTGCCCTGTGCCAGCTGGAGGCCCAGGAAAGGCAGTGGTGTAAGTTAGTCCAAACCCAAGGCCTGAGAACCAGCAGAGCCCAGGGTATAGGTCCTGGTCTGAGCCTGAAGGTCCGAGAACCAGGGGCCCTGGTGTCCAAGTGCAGGAGAAATGGGGACGCAGCCCAGCAGAGAGAAGGAATTTACCCTTCCTCCAAGGCACTGCTGGGTTCAGACTGTCAGCAGTCTGGATGATGGCCACAGGCAGTGGTGAGGATGATCTTCTGTACTTCACCTACCCATTCAAATGCTAACTGCTTTCACAAAGGCCCTCACAGACACACCCAGAAATATTGCTTTACTGGCACTCTGGGCATCCCTTGGCTTGGTCAAGTTGACACCTAAAATTAACCATCACAAGTACACATAACATCTACATTGGAACCCTGTGAAAGTGAACAATTCAGTGGCCTTCAGTGCATCCACAAGGCCGGGCAACTGCCACCACCATCAGATGGGTCTACATCACGGAGGTCTAAACCGATGGAAAGTTATCAGGTTGCTCTTACAAGCCACTGGCCACCCACCATGTGGCTTGAGGTCTCCATATACCCAAAGACTCTCCTTGGCTCCTGCCTTTGTGCAGACAATTTAGCCTCCATCCCCTGCCCATCTTAGCAGATCAAATAACTCATTAATGTGCCCTCCAGCCCCTGTTGCACTCTTCAGCAGAGCGAGTGACTAACAGAAGCCCTGATGTGTCAGATCCCCTTTCTGCTTACTCAGTCTCCGCAAGTGGAAAGAATCTGGAGAGAGATTGATATTCTCTTGGCTGGAAAGAGTACCATTTCCCTCAGACGGCAGATACATTTAATCAGTTTAGGCTTAAGCAAAAAACATGGTTGTTTTTGCCAATTTCTAACTATATAAAAGCATAGCTTCTCATCACCAGTTCAGATTGACCTAATGGGTCTATTTATGAAGGTCAGTCCAACCAGCTATAATTGGATTTCTCCATGGAAGCCTTTCAGACTATCCCAACCCTCCCAGGTGTCGATGACCCCTCTCCGTGCTCTCCTTTGTGACCAGGATCCTCCAAGAAGCAGTACATGTGCGAGGGCCTTAGGGGTCTGTCTGTGAGGAGAAGCAGGGAGGAGCCAAGGAGGCCAGGAAACCCATCAGACCGTGAAGTGGGTCTGACCCTCGGTGAAGGAGACCAGGGAGGATGGTTGGGTGCAAGCACCTCCGACTTCCATGCAGTATAAGGAATGTTCCAGAAGGCCAATGAAGAGGCCTAAATGACAGCCCTCAGAGGAGTCCCATGTGTCCTAGGATCGGGCCTGCCTTTGTATCACTGCTACGCTCACTTGCCGGCTAGGGGCAAGCAACGCATCAGAAGTGCGGGCTTCGAAGAGCAGCAGTGGGATTTGGTGCAGTCCGTGACCCTCCCTGCAGATGAACGTTTGTGAGGCACTTCCTCATGGTACCACCACACTAGGTACTTTTCAATGTTTAATAAAACACGTACAAATCCTCTGCCTTCAATTCAGCTAGATGTGTACACACTCAAACGCACGCTCCTTGGACAAACAGCTGTCATCTGCCGGCCTCTGAGCTGCACTCGAGCATCAGTTTGTAGGTGAGCTCATCTGCTTGCAGGACATGTTGGACCTGCCCCTCTCTGTGTACACTTGACCTGCTCCCAATCCACCCTTACCTCCCCTCCAAAGTGCTATTATTTTGTTTTGTTTCGTATTAAAACCTGTATCTCAGCTTTGATTGCCTGGCCCTCCTGGTTTCCTTCTAGAGCCACTAGGCCTGGGATAACAAGCTACGCACACTGTAATCGTGTGTAAACAATAGCTGTCTGAGGTGAGCTCTAGGCCAAGAAGGCAGCTCCACAGTCATTCTTCTCCCGAGGGTCCTGTCCAACCTCCCCAGGGTGGTATATGTGGTGTGAGGGGTGACCGTGTGTTGCCAAACCTTTGGTGAGACCTGAAATAGTCATCGAGCAGGACAGAGAGGGGTAAGTGGCATTCAGGATCCTACCTGAGTGCTCTGTAGGTGGCCGCAGGGCACTTGACTCACGTCCAAGAGAGGCACCTGGCTCCAGGCTGGCGTGGGGCCAGCTTCAGAGGGTAAGCTCGGTGTGAATGACGGTGTCTGGACTCGGTTCATGCTTTATTGCTATGTGTCTCTTTAAAACTAATTCCTCAGTGAAAGACGTTTGAAACTTAAGCCGCCCCATCCTCCCTCCCCATTTTACTTTCAGTTGCAGGCACTTGTCCCTGTTGAGGATCAGGAGAGACCTGCTGGTAAGCAAATCCCTGCTGGAAATCGAATCCCTGAGCATTGCCAGGCACAGCTGTTGAAATCTGGAAGCTTCTCCCAGGTCTACAAAAGAGCAAACTTGTCCATCTTCTATAAAATCCAAGGCTGTGCCTAGTGCAGTAAGTGGAGAAGGGGTGATCTCTCGAAAATGTTTGGAGCACACTGATGTAAGAACTGTCTTCCAAAAATATGTATGGGCCAGCACCGTGGTTCTCAAGGCCTGGCCCCCAGCTGTATCAGTATCACCAGGAAACTCATTAAAAATGCAATTTTTGACACACCCACACCTACTGAATCAGAAACTCTGCAGGTGGGGACCCCGCACTTGGCTTTAACAAGCTTTCCAGGCAATTGTGATCATCACTCAGGTTTGAGAACCCCAGCTCTGTGGATGCTGTTTTCCCCCAATACCTAGAACACACATCGTTCAATTATGTAGCAATCGTACCATGCCTTATCACTGTATATTTGATCAAATATTTGTTGAACTTCTACTATGTAGTTCAAGGCTTATCTGACTCATTTAAGCTCCTTCAACATGAACCAGGAGGCAGTTTTATAGGTCTTTCTCTCTATATAGCCAGTAAAAAAAATTCTACCTCCTTGTTGGAAAAAAATAATCAAGACAGATCATATAGTTCCATAGATATATATATGAAAATTTTGTGAATTTGAAGGAAAATACAGTGGTAGGTATCATTATCATTGTTAAAGAAATTTAAAAGTGACATAAATAGAAGAACTAAAATGTAGAAACCTTGGAAACCAAGTCCAGTTGTTTCTGTACCATCTTCAAAATCTCTCCCCCCTCCCTCCCTCTCTCCCTCCCTCCCTCCCTTCCTTCCATTTGTTAAATCTGTGTACCCCCTGAACTATTTACTTATTTTTATGTAACTTGATTCAGCTTACAAACTGTAAAATGATTTTATCTAATGTGAACATAATGATAGTTAAAAACATTAAGCTATGATGTTTTTTGATTCTCTGCGCCCTCAAGAACCTCTGGCGCGCTGGCAGTGGAATGCGTCCTGTGGTGGAGACTCCAGTTAGAATGATGGGGAATGCAGGGAAGAAGACAAAAGAAAGCAAACAATGGCTTGGAGACATGGTGGCTCCAGACCTCTCATCTCCAACATCTTTTTTCAGCTTCCCAAGGAATCCCCATAGGGCAGGACTCGGTTGCCGGGGAAACTCTGGTCTCCATAACCTGACCACATGTCATCCTGTGACATATGGAAGGGCTCCCTACTCACACCCAGGACCCATCACAGACATGTCACCCAACATTGGCACATTTATGAACAATGAGCTCTGAATTTAAAATTCAAAGAGTGATCCGCCAGGAAGAGCAGGTATCACAAAATAAAATGTGCAATGGTCTAAATTCAACCACGGATTTCAGAACATAGAACATTGTGGTCTCATGTACACAGGCAGAAAAATGCAGTGAAGCCAAAATGTTTAGCTTCAAAAAAGGAAACATCTAGTCGGTTCTGCTTCAACGTCTCCTCTGTGGTCCAATTAATCAAATCAGAATGGATTCAGAACTGGTCGTCACTTGCCAAGCCTGCAAAAAAATGTCTGATTCTGATTATTAAGTAAACAACTCCTAAAAAATGGGAAGCATTATGGAGAAAGACAAACATTTTCTTTCCCTGAACGGCAGCATTGTGAACCCCTCTCACAAGCTCGTGGTAGGAAAAGACAAAACTAGCTAGAAATTGAGGCTATATCAAATCATGTTCCATTCCAAACATAAAATATCAAAGTGTCTAAATTGCCTCTTAAAAATTTAAGTGTTATTGCTTTGTCTTGTTATGTTAAAGAAAATAATTATGACACATTCTTGGATGGTAAAGGTTTTGGTTATCTGTTTCTTTACAGAGTTTTATAAATTAGTTCTCTCTTCAGTGCAAAAGCTTCAAAGCAAATACTAATGAATTCAATTTTGATTTCCTAATCGTTCTCATGGTTCTTTGTGCCATAAGCCAGGAGGCTGGTTCAAACAACCCCAAGGCAGCTGGAGCCGGGATGAGGATCAACAGATTTGGAGCGGAGTTCTGACCCTCACAGCTGCTTCCTACCTGCAGCAAAACGGTGCCCTGGTGCTCTGCTCTGTACAGCCGTCCCACGTAAAGGGGTAACACTTCATGTGACCGGGGAGGACGTAAAGGAAACAGTGCAGTGGGAACTCTTTGTGGTTGGACATTGGAAAGGAAAGGAAAACCTGGAAGGATCCACATCTCGACCAGGCCCTCCCTTTGGAAAAGTGCGAAGGTGTGTGTTAGGGGTGGGGGTTTGTATGTGGCATGATTGCGAAATCCTATTTTCTATTTCACCTACTCCCCAACTAGGTGAATGTGTTAAAATGAGCATGCCTCACATGTACATGTTAGCGATTAAAAAGACACGGAAGGACAAAACTAGCCATAGACAAAAGGTGGCCATGGAAGGGGTTCTCAGTCCTTGACCTGCATCCTGAGCCTTGCCCAGAACGGTGGGCACACGGCTGGGGCTGACTTGACTCCAAGGGAAGCTGCACAGTAGAGTCACAGAAGAGGCTCCTTACAATAAGTGCTGTGGTGAGCTTGACGCATTAAAAAAAATAAAGTAAGTCACTCTTTTTTATCATAACTATGGCCACAATGTTGCTGCTATCAATCATTAACATTTATTGGTATTTTGCTGTGATCTGGGCAAGATGCCTGGTATTTTTTTAAGCGCATGCCTCATTTGATGTTTGCACAACTGTTTGAAGATGGCATTATGGTCGCCTCCGTTTTGCACGTGGGAAAATGATACTGGAGAGGTCAGGTAACTGCTCCATGGTCCCAGGGCTCATGAGCTGTGGAGCTGGAAACTAGACTGAAAACCTGGACTGTACATGGGATTGGACAGTGGGGACCCAAAAGCACTGAAGCAGAGAAAGCTGGCAAACGGGCCCCTCTGAATAGACTTGAACTTCTTGTGGGCTCGGCTCTTAGATTCAGAGTTGTCTGTGTTGGAAGGGTGGCGCAGGTCTTACAGCTCGGTCTCGTCCTTGCACACGGAGCCAGGAACCCTTCCCACGCGTCTGTGACAGGTGGCCGGTCCTCTGCTTAGACAGCTTCAGCAAGAGGAAATTTGGGATTCACGTGGAGAGATCTTTGTGCTGTTGAATAATTCTAACTACAACTTCTTCCTTAATCTAAGCAGAAATCGGTTGCTTTATGCAACGGCAGCAAATGCCTTCGTTCTTGTCTCTGGAAACCCGCATGATTACATCTGTTCCCTCTTCCACATGCCAGCACCTGAAGTGCATGGAGATGCCTGTGTCCTCAGGACTCATGGATGGCGTCTCTGGAGGAGAAGGTAGTTCAGGGGTAGACAACAGAGTCCTGCACTCAGATCTCAGTTTGGCCTTTTGCTAGTCGTTAATCTTTAAGCAACTTCCTTAAATTTTGAGTCTCAATCTCATTTATAAATTGGTGAACACACTACCCATGTCATTGAGCTTTTGGGGAAAATTATACATAATATATATTATATATATACTATATACATAATTATACAATTATATATATATTATATAATTTCCTCCATATATATATACATATATATATTTGTGTGTATATATGTATACATAGATGTATATGTATGTGTATATATATAGAGAGAAAGACAGACAGACAGACAGAGACAGAGAGAGAGACGGAGAGACAGAGATCCCAGCATCCACAGTGCCAGGCACAGAATAAGAATCTAGTGGCCGCTGGTTGTCTCCCCCCTCACTGTTTTTTGGCCTCTGTCTGATTTCTCTCTGGCTTTTTGATGAACCAGGGCTCCCATGCAGACACGATACCCCAGAAGTACTCTGATGAACAGGAGCGGGCAACTGCCAGGTCCCATGACATAAACACTCTGATTTTTAAACTTAAATGTCCTCGTCCTTCCAAAGGTCCATATTCACTCTGGAAATGTATGGGAACAACCAGCCCTCTTCTCCCTGCTTTCTCATCAAGTCTTGTGTCTCCCGTGACAAACTTACTGGTTTTATAGTTAGCCCCCGACACTGAAGACTTCCTTTTCTCCTGATTACACTCCGTTTTCTAATGTTCAAGTCCACTGCGCCCACCCGTTGATTTCACTGTGTCTCTCAGTTCTGTCGTCTGTGCTGTTAGCCATCCCTCCCCACTCTGTGGCAGCTGAAAATGTGATAAGCATACTTTCAACCCAAGTAAGTAGCTGATAAAAAATGACAAAGAAGACAGGGCCCCGGAGTGATCCCGGTGTCACTCCGCTGTAGACCTCCCACCGAGCTGACACGGGGTCATTAGTCAGCCTCCTCAATCGCCTGTGGTCATGTTCAGCAGCTCTCCCGTCCTGTTCCCCTGTCAGCAGCCTGCACACGCAGCAGCCAGGGAAACCTGGTCCAACGTTTCTCTGCACCCAGCATGCATTTGTCCCAGACCCACCAGCCTTGTAGTAAAACCATCAGTACGGTATGTGGAGTTACTCTGGCACAAAAACACAAACCACATTAATACTGACATACAGCAGTGAATGCTCATCACTTGAATAATCGTCATTAATTAGTTTCTTTAAGAGAAGATCATTTTTCTTTAAAAAGATGACATCACCTCTTTGGCTTATGACAGTGACTCGAATAGCCCTCGATTTAGCACAGTTGGGTATTTCTAACCTAATGGCATCTTTGTTATTCTCTAAATAAAAGTCAGACATTACAGAAAATTATGCTAATGAGCCTTCAGATCCTAGAATTGTTTTCACAAGCCCTGAAGGAAACTATCTGCTTTTATGTGTGTGATCACTATCTTCTTTCCTATCTGAGAAAGTTTCCACTTTTCAAACATGTATTTGATCTCCTCTTCACTCTTGGAAGACCAGCCATGCGGCTCCGGCACAGGGCAGAGGGGCGTCCTGGGAGCAGCACCTCACACTTCTGTCAGGCGAGTCCCGGCCCTGCCTCCAGCGTCGTCTCTTGTGTGTTTATCTTCCGAATTGAGAAAATTAGTTTACAGAGCTTTCAAAAAACTTTACATTTCTTGAATAGAGCTAGTTCAGCCCAATAATTTTTTAAAAATTGGCTTTTGTATATATGCATGCATATTTCATGTTTGACCTATGCATTACCACTGATATAGTTTTATATTTGCATTTTAAAACTAGTATGAAACTGTATTCTTGTTTATGTTGTTACATATTGTAGTAGTAACATTCAAGCAAAGTCAATACATCAGCTTCCTGGGCTATAATGTAGAGCTTAAAACACTGAAAGTCTAATAAGTATATAATTTTTCAATTTAATGTTTGTATAAATGTGAAAAGAATCTTGTCTATAGTAGTAATGCATTGCTGTTTATCTCTTTCTGTCCTTTCCTTGGTATTGATTCCCCTGAGACAGAGAACTAGGTCAAAGTGAACGGGTACTTTCATTCTTCTCACTATGTATCACCATTTCTGTTTAAAATAATGGATACTGCTACAATGCGTTCTTTAAAATGACGCTTGTGTTACGTACACTGTTAATTTCCAGGTGTTCCATTCTGACAGAGCCTTCACTTTCCTATTTATCTCATCAAGCCTTATACTTGTGGCTTGTAGGTATTTAGACAGTACACAAATTGTGACATTTGTTATATCAATTTCCCTTGTAGTAAACTAAAAAGAATATTGCACTATTTAGTTTTGTTCTTTTCCTTTTAAAATACTGCAGCCAGCTTTTGTGATACAGCAACCTTACATCACTCCTTCCATCATTCCCACCCAGTGCATTTGTCAGAGGGCTGCCCGTGATGCGAACTTCAGCTCAGCTCGGAACCCGACAAAGACAGTTCTAAACTTGGAAAGCCACATGCTCGATACGGAACAGCTCTCTAAGGTCACTACATTCACCTGTCACAGAAACCGTGGAGGACACGTTGTGCCCAGCATGGGAGTTGCTGTGGTGTGAGTGACGGTGAGTGAGCACGACACTTCCATTTCAGACATATGTAACCAATGGGGTGTGATAAAGGGGAGAAAAAAGACAGAGAAAACCCAGCAGTAGGGGGTGGACTGTGGACGGTGCCCTGAGTGCAGAAAACACAATGGGAGAAAGATGGAGAAATGGATTGGGAACTCAGAACTCCCTCCGTGGGGCCTGATGGGGTGGTGCAGTCACGATGATTAAGACCTACCAAAGCCCCAGAGAGACACTCCCTCTGCTGCTCAAGTTGGAGGAGACTGCCAAAGAGGGCTGGTTTCCAGAGCATGGGAAATAAAGCCTCTCCCAAGGAAGGGTCTTCTGCTTTTGTTCTGTACAAGCTGAGACTGTGCTCAGATGGGCCACACTCTGGGAGTGGCGTGTGGGAGCACGCAGTGTGTTTGGGGTGTGTGGGCTCTCGGGTGGTGCTTTCCCCAGGAGGAGGGCTTAGTCTGGGGTCCAGAAGGGCTCTGAGAACTGGGCATGGCTCCTCGCAGTCCTGCAAAAGTGGAATGTGACATGCACACTGAGCCACCACTGGGTCGAGCCATCCACCTCCAGGGACTGTGGAAGTCTGTTCGTCATTTCGATGCTCGTTGGGCGTGTCCACCAAACACCACACACTTGTACTGTCTTGCTTCTCCTCAGCCACCCAGAAGCCCCACCAGGCCAGCCCTGGGACTGGAGGATGGAATGTGCGCACTGCATTCCTTCCCAGGATCGCTGCTCAGGGAGCCAACCACCTTACCCAGCAAGGAATGTTGTTTATTGATCTTAAGTGATTCCGGGCACCTACATCTCAGGGTAGCTTGTCAAATACTGGTCAAACTGATGTGTCATGTGATCGTCCCCCACCGCTGCCCGAGATTCCATCAATTTGATACATAAATAAATATGTCACCCCCCCTTTTTTTACCCTTTACCTTTTCCCCACTAGTAATAAACTATTCAGCAGTTCAGCTTGACCGATTGATCTTGAAGTGTATAATATGATTTGCTTCCAAAGGAAGCAGGGAGACCTGGGTGCAAATCTTGACTCTGCCACTATGAGCATGTGGGTTGGATTCCGGTGTGCGTTTCCTATGCAATAAGATTGAAATTTCTCCCAGAGCTTTACACAACTGGTCCTCTCTAACCACTCAGGTGTCAGCTGAAACACCAGCTTCTCAGAGAGGGCTCCCCTGGTTATTCGATTTAAGTTGCCTCTCTCTCTCCCAGTCACTCTCTGTTCTATTCTATTCTGGAATTTAATTTTTAAAATTTTACATTCATTTTATTCTTTTTGCATAGAACTTGCCACTATCAAATATTATCCAATTTGTTTATTTTCTGCCTCTTTTAACAAGAGAGTGAGCTTCCCATGGGCAGGAGCCTTTTCTGTCTCATACCATGTAGTGCCTGGCGCACTGGCTGCCCTAGGCTAAGAAGCCAGGAAATATTTGTTTAAAGCAAAATGAAACGCATGGGAGTTGGCAGTGAATTCTTAGATATGATGCTGTTACGGGTTGAGTTGTGTCCCCCTCACTGCCAGCCCTCCAAGTGTGACTCTATTTTGAGACAGGGTCTTTAAAGGGGTCATTAAGGCTACACAGGATCACGCTAGGTGGGTCCGAATTCAATATGACAGGTGTCCTTATAAGAAGAGAAAATCTGGACACGCAGAGAGACACCAGAGATGTGCACAAGCAGAGGAAAGAGCAGGTGAAGAGGCAGCAAGAGGCAAGCCATCTGCAGTGCAAACGAGAGGCCTCAGAGGAAGCCAGAGGTATTTTTCATGGCAGCCCGAGCAAACTAATACAGACGCCAAAAGCGCATGCCACACCAACAACAAATAGGTGAACTGGACTTCATCAAAATTAAAACTTTTGTACACCAGAGAACATTATTAAGAAGGTGGGAAGATAATCTCTAAAATGGGGGAAATCTGCAAACTAGAAATTTAATAAAGGTTTAATATTCAGAATATAAGAAGGACTTCTGAAACTAAATATCTAATAATCCGGTTGAAAAATGGGCAAAAATACTTGAATAAACATTTCTCAAAAGACAATGTACAGATGGGCAGTGAGCACACGGAGAGACGCTCAACAGGACCATTCAGGGAACACACATCAACAACAAAGGGATATCGTGCCCTGTCTACGAGGACGACTTGTAGTCATCCTCGGTCATCAGAGACTGAAACGGTAGCAAGGGTTGCGAGGATGCAGAGCAACTGGAACCCGCAGACACTGCCACGGGCTGTAAAATTCTGCAGCTACTGCCTAGAACAGTGTGATGGTTCCTCCAAGCGCTAGACAGAGAAGTCAGTTCCCATAATTCCACTACTAGTCACATACTTGAAAACAGACTCAAACAGAAAACACTTGTTCACCAATGTTCATTGCGGCATTATTCACAATAGCCAACGTGGGAAGAGAACCCAACTGTCCATCGCAGATTAATGGACAAACAAAAGTGTTATGTCCACACAATGGAATGCTATGCAGCCGTGAAAAGAAACGGCCACTGATTGATACATGCTACAGTGTACACAAGCCTTGAGAACACCGTGCCATGTGAGGTCAGATGTTATACGATTCCATTTCTGTGAAATATGGACAATAGGCAGATTTATAGAACCAGAAAATAGCTTAGAGGTGACCAGGCAACAGGGAAAGGGAGAACAGTGCGTTATTGCTTAACGGTTACAGAATTTCTTTTGGGGTGATGAAAAAAGTTTTAGAAATTGTGGTCTTGGTTGCACAACCCCAGGGATGCAATTAATGCCACTGAATCACACACTTAAAAATAGGTAAAATGGGAAATTTTGTTATAATACGTTACCCCAGAAAGGGAAAACATTACGTGAATATATGATTTATAACACCACTCTTCATCCTCTCCCAGATTAGACTTTTATTGGTGGTTATAATGTATTTAAGAAGCTTGTTTTTCCTACATGGATTTTATTTTCGATATGAGTTTGGAGGTATATTAATAAAATTTTGGTGCATTGGGAACTTCTGAGCCTGCATATATTATTCATCCTTAGAAGCAAGCTTACAAAGCATATGTTTTGGGCTGCCATCTCCCCGGCCACAGACTGGGGTAAGCTCCCTGTGAAAGGCGTGGACTTTCCCCTAATGCTCCTTCATACTGGCGTCTCTCGTACCACGTGTGACAATAGTAGGTGCTCAATAAAAACTTGTTGAAGGTGGAAGTAGTAAGTGTGGCCAGAGCATCCTAACTCTTCAGGGAATCATGACAAATTACAGCAATTTAACCTCATATATGACACCAAACTCCCTCATTAAATCATCAAATTAGAGTGACCTTTCTTTTTCTATCCTCAATAGGCATTCTCCAGCAAAGCTATAGTTTTTTAAAGCTGCAAATCTTCTTTAAAATAGCATGTATCTCTTTGAATTACTATGGGTAGAAAAATGCCCCATATAATTTATTCCAATTTCCATTAAGGGGCCCTAGTAAAACCCTTTTTCTCCAAACATACATAGTCTCAGATTTGTGTGTGTGTGTGTGTGTGAACACACACATTCACTTAGGGAGGACATAAACATCTTCTAAACATAACGTTTCTGTATTGAAATGCTCTGGTCCCACAGAACCAGAGCATGTGTGACAGAGAAAGAAGGGCATTCAAAGGGGCAGGGGCAGCAGCATCGTCCTGAGGGATCACGGGAGCTGACGATTTCAGGAAACACAATGAAGCAGGCCTGAATCCGAAGATGGACCTCCCTTCTCAGTGAGATTCCAAGGAGCTCTGAGTCTGCACGTGTGGGCCTCTTAACCCCTTTGAGCTTCAGAGTCTGTTTTGCAAAAGCGGAATTGTTAGACCTATACAACTGGTCACGGCGAGAGTTAAAGCAGGTGGTGAGTCAAATTGCTCCTGAATTCAGGTAGTTAACAAAGCTATTCTTACCACTGACGCTGCCACCACCATTTCCCCTGACAAAACACACGAAACACCTGTGTGACACACCAAGGACCACAGACCCCCATCACAGGACCCTCACGCCGCATCATAGGCCCTAAGATCTTTGATGGGCTGGGCAGCCCCTGGGCTGGGGTAGCAGCCACATTCCTGGCCCTGGCCCTTGAGTCACCGTTTATATCAAGTTCATTAACTGTCAGCAGCATTTCCTGTCCCATCAAGGCAGTTAAACAGTATCTTCCTTCTCAAGTGCCCACCATCACACTATTAAAACTTGCTATTTAAAAAGTAAAACAGGGAATTTTCTACCAAATCTCTGTCTTCACATTTTATTGCAGGCCTAGTTCCTGACCTCCGTGGACTGGCTCGCAGAGGTTTTGTGGGGGTAGGACAAGCCTCACTTCAGTAGCTGTGTGGGAATATTCACCTCCCCCGTTCTCAAGAAGCTTGACCTCCCAGAGCTGTTAGAGGGGTGTCTTGTACAACGCTTGGTGTGACTTGCTGAGGCTTCTGTTTGTTGCTGCCCAGGAAGCATTGGACAGGACAGGCGCTGCTGAAGAATGATTTATTTTTATGGAAGGCCAGTATAAAGCTTGCGCCAAAGCAAACAGTGATAAAAAGCATGGGGTCCTGCCCTGTGCAAGGACACCTCTCCCTCATGGCCAGGGCTGATCTCGGCCCACCAAGGATCAGACTGTCCCACCGCACTTCTGGTCTGGCTCAGAGAGTCTGCACCTCCATTCGGGAGCGCGGGCATGCCAACAGGCCTGCTGCTGATCCTGGGGATCGTTTTCAGAGGTGCACAAACAAAATGACAATGAAATCTCGCTGATGGAACCTAATCGAAAGGGACTCACTTTCTCACTTGCTGGTTCCATCCAGGGGAAGTGTGTTGGCTCAGATGAGTAGGTCTTTAATGCCACGGTAAAAAGAGGGATTAGCAAGCATTAAGGAAAGAACAACCCTGGGGCTAGAACCTTTGGCAGGCAAAACTACCTAATTAGAAGGTAATTTTAAAAATACAGTGAAAATAATACAATGTTTAGAAATTCTTACTGTGGCAAAGGATAGAAGGAGTCCTTTTTAAGTATTTCTATATGGAGAAAAAGTGAGTTGGCTTAAAGACAAATATTAAAGAAATATTGGTACACCGGGCCCACTAAATGTGTCCTAAGGGATTCTGATGTTTCTCTGTAACCGGCTTTTTGCCCCTTTACTTCCAACCTGAGGCTAGAGAGCGTGGGGAATTTCAAATCTCCTGAGAGTTGTGCGTGCACTAGAACAATGGTCTCTTGGCTATTCTCTTCGTTTTGAGAATCATAGCTTGTTTTACTTAGATAATCTCTGAGGTTTCTTCAGGCTGCAATGGCTCACTTTTCAGAAGAGACCACTGGGGCTCAGAGAGGTAATGGAATTCTTCCGAACTGATGGGGCTGGCAAGGGGCAGAGGCCATATAGGACTGCTGGCTGCATCTGCTGTGTGAAGCTGCCCCACAAGGCCTGGGGCAATATTCCTCCCTTCCTGGATCTAAATGTCCTTTCTTCCTGCGCATGCTGGCCTGTAGGTATTGGCCAACTGGGACCAGAGGAGCCTCAGCTCACCAGCTCTGAGACAGAGGCCATCGGAGGTGTGAGAAACATACCTTGGGTGATGAGATGACATCAGCCCCCAAACCACTGGAGGCCTGGCAGTTCCATCCTTCCAGAGAGCTCACTGATGCTCTCGTCTTCCCCAGGACATGGGAGTCTCCCCCATATTTACAGTTCCCACAGCCTGGCCCAGGGTGGGCCTTCTCCTCCGACTGCTTCCCAGCCCCTCCCTGTCTGAACATGCAGCCCCCACTGAGCTCCCTTCAGTCCACCCAGCAAACGCCCCACAGCCTGCTGCTGATAAAAGCCAAAAGCCATCATAGCAAATGCCAGAGGCATCTGTTTCATTTTGTTCATTAGATCTGGTCCCACTGATAGTTGAAGGCCCACTTTTTAACAACAGTAAAAAAATCACTGTAAGAAAAATTGCTTCCTGTTCTCACTTGCCCAAACAGACCTCTGTCCACTTAGAGTGACAAGCATGTCATTGAAACTCAGAAGGTGTATACATTCAGACCCCAAAGCTGGCAAAGATGGCACTGGCCCCATTTTCCACCCCCTTTGGGATTTTCTTTTCTCATTCTGCACCCGGAGCAATGGCGAGTTCAGTGCTATCGAGTGCTTCGGTGTCCCCGAAGGAAAAGCGCGTTGGCTTGTCTCGGACTCACCGGTTCTGCAGGAATCGCACCTCTGTGCTGCCAGAATGGCACCTGAGATGAAACAGTGAATCCTTTTGGAAACCGATGTAAAGGACAGTCCCTCATGCACCAGGATTCGCTCTCGGCCCTCTTCATGGCACTCTCTTCGCTGCAGCAAACCTCAGATGAGGAGCCGTCGAGATAAAGAGCTGAGGACACAGCTTTACAGGAGGAGACATCCCGTTCCTCTCTCTGCCGCTGCCACCTGCTCCTTCATCCTTCAGGGAGAAATCTGGATGAAAGTGCCTGATACAGAACGGAAATTCACACTGTGCTGTCGGTGACCGGTCAAAGGTCATTTCCTGGGGGCGAGCACAGGGGCAAGACAGGACAGCAGCCAAGAGCAGGGCTGGGAAGCCAGGCTGCCTTCGTTTGCAAGTCCTGGAGCCAACACTAACCAGTTTGGGACTTGAGGTGCTTAACTCTCCAAGCCCCCATTCCCTGGCCTTCAAAAGGGGGACTATCCCAGGGTGTGGAAGGTCATGTAGTACCCTTAGAATGCTCCTGGCCCTCAGCTTGGATGAACATGCATGTGACAATGATAATAAAAATGTTTAGTAGTCTTTGTGCCAGGAGCAGCCTTTGCTTACCCGAGGGACTACATTCAGGGTATAAAATAGAATGAGTAAAATTCTCAGCCCCACCCTACCACTGATTCAGAGTCTTCTGTTGGACAAATGATTTCCTCTCTCCACTTACCAGGATGGTTTTTGGTTGTAAGTAACAGAAACCCAACTCAAACCAATTCAAACATAAAATGGGATTTGATCTATGGGATCACACCACTGGGAAGCCCAGGTACCGGCTTCTGGCACTCTGGGTCTGGGAACTATGGATGACCAAACTCACGATCTCCTCTTTGCTGAGGCAGTGCCCTTGTCCCCATCGCAGTCGAATCCCTAGCTGTGCTTCTCTCATGTCTTGTCGTATCCTCTCCTACTGCACACAACTTTTCTTTGCGTGTTTTGGTATATGACTCCCATGATCACTCTGATTTGGGCCTTCCAGTTCTGTGTCCCGAAAGACAAAACCCCTTTTCTTTCAGCCCTAGATGAACAAAGTCCTGGGGAAGAACTTGGAATGACCCTGCATGGGTCAGGACACTGAAAGCCGGGCCAGTGGCCATGGTGAGGAAAATGTGGTTCTAATGATGGACCGGGTCTGTGTTCAGTGCCCGGCCGAGTCTCGGGGGGCCCACACTGAATGGAGTGGGGCAGATCCACAGGAAAAAGAGGGGCATTGGAAGAAAAACAAATAATTGTACACATTCACTCAGAGTATGAAACTCTCTATGTTGAAGAATTTATACCTAGATATTAATCATTCTCATTAGGGCTACATGCCAAAATCACAGGGAAAACTTTAGTATATTAATTTTCAATCTTTGCTTCATTTTCTGAATTGCATTGTTCTCCAAAACTCCCTAGTCAAGTTCATTTATTTATTTTTCAACTTTGAGACCCACTGAGCTAGAAGATCCTTTGCTATGAAGAATAAAAAAAAACTGAGTGCTACTGGTGTGGTCCCTGGGCCTGCACCACATGTTCAACTTTCCACCCTGCCTGACTTAATTTTCACTCCCCACAGGAGCAGGGCACTGGCCTCCAGAGTTTCTGTGGTCCTACTTCAGGGCCAATCTCTCTCCTCCCACCCCAGAGCATTTTAAGTGAACAGAATGCAGAGCACAGGAAACAGTAGAAACAAGTATTTCCAAGAGACAAACTTAGGATGAAATCTGGGCTATACCATTGACAAGCTGTGTGAGCTTACACAAGTTACGTGACTTATCTGAACCTCATCTTCCTCCCCTGTAAGTGGGGGGAGGGTTAACTATTCCAAAGGCTCACTGATACAATTACATAAGATATTGAGAAGCCTATCTTCTACATCCAGGCAAGACAGATTAACAAGACTCACTTTCCCACCTGAAATAAAACAACAAATAAAAAGAGATATAAAACATGAAAAATTATTTTCAAGACATGGCACATCAAGCAGTAAAAGACAGAGACCCCGGAGGGATGGGAAAGGACTGAAGGGAGGACGACGATTGCCCCGGCCTGCTCCTCCGGGAAGGTCTGCAGTCTGGGTGACGAGGGGACCCTCGTGAAGTGCGGAAGACGCTGAGTTGGGGAACTGAGCTGAGCGTCCAGGGAGAGCAAGGCAGCTCAGGTCTGTAGACCACGCCTGCAGGGCAGGATTTTGGAAAGAGCTGCACTTAGCACCCCAAAGATCAGCAGATGGTTCTCCTTGAATACTCAGCGGAGTACTAATCAGCAAATGCATGTGAGAAAACTACTCCAAATAAGTGAAAGAACCACCTAAAGGATGAAAGGAAGCATTGTCAGGTATTCACACAATGTAGGTACATACTCCTGTAGGTTAGGAATATAAAAATACCTATCAACCAACAAGGTGAAGTTCACAGCGACTCATACCCAAACATAACCAGGTATGCAATAAGGCCAGAAATGATGAGCCAAACTGAGAATTATCAATAAATTGAAACTGGTCCAGAACTGACACAGATGTTAAAATTAGCAGACCTGGACAATAAAATAATTATAACTGTATTCCAGATGTTCAAAAGTTACATTTTAACTGAAGATGACTTTGACTTAAAAATACATAAAAGGCTTGAAATAAAGTATTTTTTTTAAAAAAACGGACCCACACTGAACTTGTAGAGATGAAATTCACCGTCTATAAGATGAAATGTACACTGCATGAGATTGATTCCAGGTCAGACGTTACAGAAGAAAAGACTAGTGAACTTGGACTTACAGCAATAGAAATTATTCAAAATAATATTCAGAGAGAAAAAAATGAAAACAATACCGGGTTGTATACTTGAAAGTTGCTAAGAAAGAACTTAAAAGTCCTCATCACAAAAAAAAAAAATGTGTAATTATGCATGGTGATGACTGTTAACACACTTACTATGTTGATCACTGTGGGATATACGCAAATATTGACCTACAATGTTGTATACCTGCAGCAAACTAGAAGAAAAATTAAAAAAACAGTATCAGTGAGCTTTGGGGCAATTTCAGCCTGCCTGGTGTGCATGTAATTGTCTTCTGTGAAGAAGAGGACAGGTGGGGGCAGAAAGAATATTTGAAGAAATAGGGCCAATTGGTTTTTTTTCCCCAAATTTAATGAAAACTATGTACCTACAGACACAAAACACACAGTGTCTCCCTGAGCACACAAGACGTGAACAGAAGTATACAAAGGCACATCACAATCAAAATCTGCTCACAATAATCAAAATCATAATTAAAACCTGTGCAAAAGCAGCCATGAACACAAGATCTCAGAAGCAGCTAGGAGCAAAGGGACACGTTCCGTACAGCAAGACGGCGTGGAAGCAGATTTCTCCTCGGAAACGAGGCCAGAAAGAAGGCAGCGAGGCAGCTCGAGGCAGTGAGCAGGCCACGGTTCCTGTGCTGATGCTCCGCCATCCAGCATGCCGACCTGGCTGGAAGACTGACTCTGGCTTCCCGGTTCTTGGGGAGGATAGAAAGCAAACAGAGCTTGCTCTAAGGGACACGACTTGGAAAGGGCACAAGTTCCCTGTCTTCACACCCATCGGCTAGAACCGAGTCCCAGAACCTAACCTGGCTGCGAGGATGCCTCCAAGCACGGTCTGCAACCTCAGGGAGGTTTACTGCTTAACGGGAAAAAGAGCATGTATGGCATATTGCGGGGTGATTACCATTATCTGCCACACTGCCCTATTCCCACCTGGTTCTTTACCCAACCCTCTCTCTATCTGACTGATTAGCAAATATGGTGTTACCCTGTAAGACTTTAAGCACCATGAAGACAGGATCCAAGTCAATCTGGTATATTCCTGCCCAAGCCCTGTTTCTGTTTTGTTTTGTTCTTATTTCTTTTCTTTTAATTTTATATTGTTTCTATACATTGTTTTCTTTTAACAACCTTATTGAGATACAATTCATGCACCATACAATCCACCCATTCAAAGTACATGATTCAATATATCTAAATATATTAGCAAAATTCTGCAACCATCGCCACGATCTAATTTTAGAATTTTGCCAACTCAAAAGAGATCTCATCTCCATTAGCAGTCACTTCCCATTTACCCCTCCACAGTTTCAGCGTGAAGCAATAAGTAATCTACTGTCTGTGTTTCAAATGTATGAATGAAGAAGCAGCAGACCTGAATCTCCAGGCATACAATAAATACCTATTGGACTTGGCTAAATCTTTTTACTATCATCACACATTCTCCAGTTAAAGATTCCCTCCAGGGAGTTTTCAAAACACATATTGCTACTTGGTTCACTTTATCACTTTTTCTTGGTGCTCAGAAAAAAACACTAAAATTCCACTCCCTGGCAGCTGGTAATGATCTCATTTTACTTCCACCACCGACATCTATGGGGGAATCACGGTGGCTCCCATTTGACAGGTGAGAACACTTGAGTCCGGCTTTCCCTCACTAGCTGGCCAATTCTGAGAATTATTAACCCACTTGCCCTATGCAGACCTGTCTGAGTCCTCAGCTTTAGCCAAGTAAAAAATGCAAAACCCATACGTTGTACCTCTTAGAAAATGTCTAATAGGGCTGATTCTGGCCCAGATTTGCAACCTGTTACATAAACCATATTTGTTTTTAAACTGAACCATTACGATCTGCTGCCTGATCTGCCTGCCAACCACCCTCCTATCAGGTGTCCTGCCTGTGCCATCATTTTCCCCAAATGACATAAATATTCACACCGACACTCACAAAAACTGGACATCTTCACAGACAAGAATTTTTCTGCTCCTTAAACTGTTTCCCAGCTTGCTCTCACAGCTGGCAAGATGCCTCTGTTGAATCACTTGATATTCTGACTTTTCTCACAGTCAACTTCACAGACAACCAGAAGCCATGATGCCCTCTGACTGTATGGGTTCTGGGCACATGGAAACACGAGGCCATTCAGGGCTCTGGTTTCTGTTAGAAGGTCCTCACAGTTTGGATCCACTGGCTTTATTTTAATACAGCCACTTAATGTACCAAAATGAAAATAAAACTTGTTTAAAGTATCCATTTCATAGCTCCTGGTCCTTGCCCTGAGCCACAAAGTTGCCAAATGTTGCTGTCTGCACTGCCTGCTTCCCAACTGGTTCCTTTTTGAAGGAAACAATAGTCTTTCTTTCCAGACGCCTTGGGGGAAAGGATGGATGAAGCAAGAGAGGCTGGTGAGGGCAGGAGCTGCCTCAGAGGCTCCGGGTGAGTGGCAGGATGGTAAGAGTGTCCGGGCTCCCGCAGACTTTGATGTTCTGAAGGCATGGAAAGGCAGCCAGGGAAACTCGGATACACTCATCCCGTAATTGATTATTCAGCTGCAGCGCAGAAAGACACAGCTTGGCGGGGCTGATAGCTATTGTTTCCTTTTGCTGCCTTTGAGGGTGGGAGCCAAGGGAGTGTGGGGCAAAGATGCTGCCTTCGGGGGATGGAGGTAAGAAGTCATCCAGGCCATGAAACCCATTGTTCAGGTATCTGCAAGCCTCCTTTTTCATCCGGTAGGAGATAGGCGGAGGTGTGAAATAGGGCCTGATAAAGAGAGGAGAGTACTGATGAACTGTGCAGAAGAAAAACAAGCACAGACATCATGGACAAAAGGGACTTAACGATGTTTCCTTTCTTGGTGGGGTGGATAACATGAAGACACTAGAGTTTCATGTGGGCACAAGTATTTCAAGATAATGAAAATCAATCCTGATCCTCCGCACTTTTGTGCCACTGCGTGTGATCTTTCACTTAGTTTTAAATGTGCTGCCGAAAGACAGTATGAAATATTGTACCACTGTTCCCCTCATGCTCTTTTATTGTTTTTTTTTTTTTTTTTTGACAGATGAACAAATGTCTCTGGTAACTGTTGAGGAATAACTTCCATGGGTTGGTTTTCATGCACATAATGGGCAAACATTCCCAGGCTGGATGGGAACACATGGAAACCTGTGGGACTGGGATTTCACTTGGTGTGCTTGTGTCTCGTGGGGAAGGTGGAAAATGAGAAGGCACTTGTCAGATTTCCCCAGAGGAAAACATGCACATACACTTAAAAAGATTTCAATTCTATTACATTGCTTAGATTCAATGGTGTTAAAACAATGTAATCTATTTGGAAGTTTCCAAGGATTGAGCTGTTCCTACTTATTACAAGGCAGTAAGGTTGGCCTAGTGATGATAGGTGCGCTGGTGCCCAGTGCCAATGACCAAACACCCCCCCCCCCCCGCTGCTGGGAGAGGCGGACCGAGATTTGAAACCAAACACCCTGATTCCACACTCCACCCCCTTTCCGTGGTGGATGTTCGTGTATTTGGGGATGGGGACACATTTTTGTGTCTGTGCCAATCATCTCTGCACTACAGAGAGGGTCCTATGGATGGCAGGGGAGGTACTACTACATGTGGTAGGCATTTAGCAAGTGCTGTTAGTTTGTGCTAATCACCATGCTAGGTGTTTTATGGGTACCATCTCATTTATGCCTCATACCCAACCCTACGCAGGTAGCTCAGTTGGCTAGGGATCATCCCAATATGCCAAGGCTATGGGTTGGATCCCTGGTCAGGGCACAGACAAGAATCAACCAAATCAACCAATGACTGCATGAATAAGTGCAACAACAAATTTCAATCTTTCTCTCTCCCCCCACCCTGGTCTCTCTCTGAAATACATACATACATACATACATACTTGTTAAGCCTCACAACTATACTACAGCTTGGGCACCACTATTACCCCCATTCTGAAGATGAGAAAACAGGTTGAAAGAGGTTCAGTATTTTGCCCAAAGCCACATCGTCAGCACATGGTTGACTTTTGACGCCTGAATGCAGGACCCATATATACTCCCAGAGCAAGCGCGTGGCTGGATGTCACACATATACTTCCAGTTGCTGGCACATATGGATATCTAGGATCACAGCTGTTTTGTTCTCACACGATGCAGGCTCCGGCTCCGGAGAGGTGTGAGTGGCACTGGCCCACTCTTCCTGCCCAGCGTTCTGACAAGTGTGGACCACCTCAGCCTGCAGGGGGCACACCATCAGAGATGGGAATTGGGCTGGCGAGGAATGCCCACCCAGAACAGACACCTTGGATCCAGGTGAGGCCACTCAAGGACCTCAGGACTTTTCCAGTACTGCATGTCTACGACTCTTATGACTTGCCTTCCCTGCCTTGCCTCTTGTCTCTCAATCTGCTAATTTCAGCTTTTTTGCTTGTATCTCTCCAACCGACCACATCGCTCAGGTATAAATGGTCCTGGCCACACTGCCAGGCCACCCTCACAGGCTATGTGAGTTCTGGAGTGAAGGGTTTCTCAGAGTTTAATATTTCTGTTTCTCATTCCAGAGAATCAATCAGTCAACAGCATCTGAAGGGCAAGAGTTTCGCTGGAGTCGCAGCCAGCATGACAACAGGATCTGGGCTCGCCGCAGGATGCTGAGGCCATGCCGCAGCAGTGAGTCTGTGCTCAGAAGCTGCTGCCACCCAGAGACCTGGCAGCATGTGGAAGGTGCCGTGTATTTAAGCAGGAAATGGTTTGTACTTCATTTTGAAGTACATCAACTAAATGACACCTTCATTTTGACCTATGAGAGAGCGAGAGAAAGCTCGCACAGGGCTGCATGCTCCACAGTGAGCTGGTGGTAAAACTGGCACTGACACTTTGGGGTGCCTGAATCTTCCTGAAACGTCCTTGCACCCATCCATCCTGCCATCTGCCAAACTGCTATGAAGGGTCTTCTTTGCCATTGTGTGGGCTAGAAGGTGGAAATTTACACGTGGACACTTGCCATTCCCTGCTTTGGGAGCAGACAGTGGAGCAGGGAGAGAAACACGTATCTAATGATTACACAAATTGATTAGGAACTGTAATAGCGACACACGGATTCTACAGAAGCACAGAGGAGAAAAGAGGTTACATGTCCCGGGGGGCATCCTGGAAGGAGCTACAGTTGAGTGAAACATTGTGCAATGAGGGAGCGTTTGTCAGGTGGCCCAGCAGGAGAGAGAGGGGGCAGCTTAGGAGGACGGCATGGGTATGCGAAAGCCAGGCAGAGACGAAAACAAATGCCCTCACCTCACACATATGCCTCAAACAGAGGAGGGAAAGCTGAAGAGTAGAAACACCTCAGAGAAGCATCAGGAGATGGGCCTCTTCAGGAAACCTGCTACACGGGGCAACCCAGGCACGTGCACTCGGGATGGAATCATTGTTTTTAGACAGCCTAAGATATCCAGGGACCAAGCTATCCAACTTGTCCCGTCTCATTCCACGTCAGCTTTTTCTTCTAAGGTGGCTGCTGTCACCAGGAAGAAAGTGAAAAGCCACAGGCAGGGTGAAGACCAGGGAAGCATAGCATTTTCTCAAGCATGCTCTCCTGTGGAGGCAGCTCATGCGGGTAGTCAAAGCCACATACAATGTAGTGACATCCAGAGACACATCCTTGGAGAGGCATGGTGGGGAAGCCAAGACCAGCACCTCAAAAGCCAAGAGGCAGCTGTGGAAAGTGAGCCTCGTGAACCGAAGTGGCTTGTACCACAGACGTGCCATGTCAGTGACTCCATCCAGGGGCCCTCTGCATGAAGCTCATCCACATATGTGTAAAAGGCTCATTGCAGGGGGGCCTAAAGATTGCCCTGCATGCAAACCGTGCTCCACATGGCTAGCGGGGACCAGAATGAGCTGCCCACTGCCCACATCGAGAAAGTCCAGAAACCTCAATGGACTGATGAGGCTAAATGATGTCCCCACCACAGCTGTGGCTTGATGCCACTGAAGCCAAAATGAGGAGGTTATGGTTCCGGAAGAGGTCACGTGTCTCTTTGAGGAGAGAGGGACTGGATTTCCTTTCTCTTCAGCATTTATCTTGCCTAGACATGCTTCATTTTTTTCCCCCAAAGACTTCCTTCAGGTCAGCTGGAGAAAGGAGTTTTTGCTTAACTCAAGATTTGGCACAGACGACCAGAGTGGAACGGGTTTCAAAAAGTCCAGAATGTGGGGTCTGGTGTGAGCAGCCAAAGAACTTTATGGAAAAAATGTTCAGTGACTACTCTAAAGGTATTAGGAAGTCTATACTGCCTTTAATTATTTAATGCATATAATTATTTGATGATATAAAGAGCTACTCAGCTCCCAATTTTAAATACATACACACCACGGTGGTTAAATTTATGTGGCATCTTGGCCAGGCCACAGTGCCCAAATATTTGGTCAAACGTTATTCTGGATGTTTCTGCGAAGGCATTTATTGCATGAGATGAACAATTTAAGTTGGTGGACTTTGAGGAAAGCAGATTACTTTTCATGGTGTGGGTGGGCCTCATCCAATCAGTTGAAGGCCGAAGAGAAAAGGAATTCTGCCAGCAGGCTGCCTTTGGATGGGGAGTGCAAGTCCTTGGGGTCTCCAGCCTCCCAGCAGTCCGTACTCACATACTTTGCATTTACCAAGCCTCTACAATTGCATGGGCCAATTCCTTACAATAAATCTCCATTCTGGAAGATAAGATAAATAGATGAATAGGAAGGGAGGGGGAGGGGAGGGGAGGA